>VCRD01005294.1:4114-25388 GCA_006783055.1 Trinorchestia longiramus
TAATTGCCTGAAGTCATAAAAACCGTCTTGAGGGTTAGTTACATTAAATTCTCAAAACAATACAAACCAGTGATCTAATTCTGTCGAATGAGTCTGCGCTCGCGGTAGGTTTGCTGGCTAGGCACATTGCATGGTGTATTAAACGTGTCTAGGCTGAAAAAATTGGCGATTTTTTCTCCCGAATGAGACTTCCCATAATTGGATGCTCGCTCTCCTGAATTAGTGAGATGATGCTACTGTATATAGTAATGTTCCTTAAATATCCTCTATTACCTCCAATGTTCTCAAGCACATGTGTTTGGTTTCAGCTGTAAACAACCATATACACAACTTCGTAACGGGACTGTTTGGCTTATGTGCAATAGGATTTGCTTGTTGTATGTTTTTTGATCTGGGCGTGGGTGGATTTGAACTAGTGACCACCGGATAACTGAGGGCTCGAGACCAGCGCTGTAGGTAAGTGTTTTTACTTTTGCTGTTCACTTCACCAGCGCCCTGGTACGAAAACACGAGTACTGCAGGCTCCATCAGTGTCTTGAGGGATACTGGATGTGCAGCCAGGGCCTCTCACCTCTGTTCTTGCTTCGCGTGATGAGTAGCCTGTCCCCACCGGCAGCTCCAGCATGAAAGTAATACGCATCCTGGACCACCCTCTGCGAAACTCGTAGAAGCTTCGTCAGCCGTGCAAACGAGGAGCCTTTTAAACCACAGCCTTGTAGTCTGTGAAAATCAACCAATGTGTGAATTATGAACATCTGTAAGCTCACACCGGGGCAGGAGAGCTACACGTCACGCAGCAACGCTCACGTGGCGGAAATCTGATAGATTTTTGTTGCATTGGCGAGCACCTGAAGCCCATAATGCTGTGCTTGATCATCAGTGCTGCGCCAGCGTCGACACTCGATGCGCTAAATCCTGGCCAGCAATGAATCCTGATGCAGGCTTACTGATATCTTGTCTCTGCAGCAGGAAATATTTTTACTCAATCGTGTACGCTTGTTTGTCAGAATTTAGATCATGAAATACTATTTATTGCGTTTGTTCTTCACATTAAATTCATCAGAAATTAGAAGTTTTAGCCAATTCTGTTTATCTTTGTACATGGGGCAACTGAAGGGAAACTTGTGTCCGATACGATAGAGGGGAGTGAGGGGGGATGCAGATACCAGACCAGTGGGGTTCCTGCTGCTCCCCCCAGCCAGTCCACCTCTCACTACCCCAACACTGAGGTTGATATTCAAGTATTGTGACGTACACGGCACTCCTGCACCCAAATGAAGAATCTAGGTGTTTTTGAAACTGTCTTATTCCCTGCAGGGCGTTTTCTAAAATATTTTGAACTAAATGCTTGCTCGTGATCTTCAACTTCAAGTCATTCTTCATAAGACATGTAAATTTGTCAAACTTAACATGGGTTGTCTTTCACTGATGAAAAGTACATGACCTAGCGGGAATTTCGACATTCTCCCAACAAAGGCCGATTTTCCCGCACCAACAGGCATAAAATGGTCCTCTGCTAATATGATTGGCCCGCGTTAATGAATGGCAACTCAAATACAGGCCACCGAGATGAAATATTGGCCGCCTCGTTAAGAGTTAATGCGGGCCTGGCTGATGGAGCCAATCTCATTACAGAGGCTCGTATCTCATTACCTTAGAGATGTGCTCTTTCGCGCTCACATCACCTTGAAGATGTGCACTCTCAAGCCTACATCATCTTGAAGATGTACACTCTCAAGCCTACATCACTTGGTAGATGTGCACTCTCAGGTTCTATGCTTGTGATGCTCACTGCGTCTGGAAAGATAAAGTGAATTCCTGGATCCCGCGAAGCATCCATGCTTTAGTGCATAGTATGTATGAAATGTCACAGGCCTGCATCCGAATCTGAACAAAGTTAATTTCACTCACTTCAGGGAGCAGAATGACGATGTCTCCAAGACTAGATAGTTATTCACCAAACTTTACCTCAGAAGAAATCAACTGTTAGCCTGTAAATATATGCAAGTGTGCAAACGGCATACTCTCCAGAACAAGGGGATACAGGTAGTTGATTACAGAAACTAATTTACAGGTTATAGATTTCTAGTTCTTTACTTTTTCATCACCAGAAAATCTTGCTGCTGTTAATCAACTTTGAATCCCTCCACCAAGCAGGAAAAATAGGCAAAAGTGACAACAGCGTTCCAAAGCCATAAATTGAGGATGCACATCTGGAAAACCAGTTTTTGCAGTGTGAAAGTTTTATCTCATTGCTATGTTTCATCGCACGCTAATTATTCGCCTTGTTTGCTTTGTATCTAAAAATTTAGCTCATACGAAGCTACATTTGACCATCACACACACGTAACTTCGTGCCCCACGGCAGCAGGGGCAACGAATCATTAGAGGCGAAGCAATAAATCTGGACGAGCATCATAAGTTCTGCTAAATGGCTGGACGCGCTAAGTGCTGCTCAGGACGCCTCTTGGTCCTGCATTATAGGGCGCCTTAATAAATGAATCCCAATCATTTGCCGTTACTCACAAGCCTGCCGTCCTCTTCATGGATGTGGTGATGCTGAACCACACTGATGGTCTCGTGATATTTGTGGTCTGATGATACAGTGCGAGGTCTGTGGTCTGATGGTACAGCGTGACGTCCGGGGTCTGATGGTACAGCGTGACGTCTGGGGTCTGATGGTACAGCGTGACGTCTGGGGTCTGATGGTACAGCGTGACGTCTGGGGTCTGATGGTACAGCGTGACGTCTGGGGTCTGATGGGACCGCGTGGCAAATTTGGTCTGACTCTACCGTGTAATATCGGTGGTCTGACGGTACTGTCAGGTGACACCGGACGACGGTCAGAAATCTGTGTTAACACAGTGTGGCTTACTTTAGCCTGTTTTCTGTGAGGTGATGTTCGAGTGATGCTTACCTCGAGGCAAAGCCCCACGCTGAAGTGTTGCAGATGATGATGCGTACCCCAGCGTGTCTCGTGCTTCGATCTCCGTCTTGTGTGACCTTGCATTTGATGCCCGATAAACACACTCCTATGATATCCACGGGCTCCTCAGAACAAATGATTCTGAAATTGTCTGGACTCGTCCACCATGAATATTAGTGCGAAAATATGAGAGCCCTCGGTGAACAGGTCGGTGTTCTGAGGCACGCTTGTGCCTGGTAGGCCAGGCGGGCCGATGCTGGACTGCTGACCGCATTTGGCAGCTGAACTCCCGTTGGAGAGACTCAAGTTCATCCAAGTTTTGCAAAATCGAGGAACACAGAGGACTACTAGAGGAGCATGCTTGGAGGAGGTGCAGTACGAGGGAAAGAAAGAGAGGAGAGTTAGGGGGCTGTTTTGTCAGCAGAAATAGGCGATACTGGGGAGCTTGTGCCGTTTGCTGGTGAGAAGCCTTTAGCGTCAGCTGCTGCATGCTGACTGCCGGAGTGATGGTCAGCATCCTGAGCAGGAGAGCGATGGATGCACAGAGCTACAGTGGGGATGTGGGGGAACCTACACATCACGGGGCACACTGGGGATGTGGGGGAGCCTACACATCACGGGGCACACTGGGGATGTGGGGGAGCCTACACATCACGGGGCACACTGGGGATGTGGGGGAGCCTACACATCACGGGGCACAGTGGGGATGTGGGGGAGCCTACACATCACGGGGCACAGTGGGGATATGGGGGAGCCTACACATAACCGTGTGGCAGTGGGGATGGAGGGAGCTACTGAGTTACACGGATGAGACACAGACAACTAGTGCTCCTGAAAAATTGGACGCAAAGCAGCAGAGTTCTGATGAAACAAGGAAAAATAACTTTAAAACTTGCTCGCTTATTGTGTGGTTATGCAGATGTAGAACTTTTTATTACTCCCCTTTCAAACAATAGCATTTTTTCCGTGTTAAATGACGCACTTTTATTGCAAGATGATTTTGTACAGAGGAATGAAATTAAAACGCTTCAACCAGTTCTGAGAGCTATGATCCTGAGCGTGTGAGGATGAGAACTACTTCAGGACTGTCGAGTTCTGACATTCCTGATCAATGTGTTATGTTCCTGTCACCGACTGGGCGCGTAGAACAAAAAAAACAAACAAACAAACAATCTTTATTTCCAATCGAGTACACAGTACATAGACATTAGTATATTGGTTTTTCAAATTCTTAAGGTTAACATTCTAAGAGTAAGGGTGATGGTGAGCTCCATGCGACGATCCTGAGAGGTTGATGGGCGTCTTCATGGGCGGGGAGTTGAGTGCTTAGCGGGTTGAGTGCACGGCGCGGCGTACGAGAAATAACTCGTGTCCTTGGCCGGGTTCGAACCTGCGGTCTTTCTACTTGAAGCAGAGACCCGATACAGAACACGGGCCGCAGATCACTCGACCACGGTGGCTGCGAAAACTCACAGAAGTCATGAAATCGTTCTGTAGACGACATGTCATGTGCGTTGAGAGGCAATTGGAGAGCATGGAGTCTTCGCAATAGAAAAACTGCATTTCAATCTTGTAGTTTTGGCGTACATATATGTAAACATTCAGTAAATGTACAAAGACTGAAAACAACAGAAGGAATGAGCTTCTATTATTGCACCAGCGTCAGACACACTCGTAAGTTGCTTTCATGACGTAAATCATCGTGTGCTACTCGAGCCTTGTGCTACTTTAATACTGTGTAAAATATACATTGAGTTAGGAAACTTTTCCCCCTATTGGCTCTACGCTCTTTTGCCGTATAAATAACGCAAAGTTTCAAGAAGCTTAAAGGCATCAGACCCACAAAAATGCCGATTATTGTGCACTCAATCTGTCATGGGATGTACGGCATCGTATCGTCAAGTTGACGGCATTTCGAACGTTACATTGACGGTGATTTTTTTACAGCACACGCCAGGACACCATAAATGTCTGTCATTAGGCTCGCATGATCATGCACACGCAATTAGCACTGAATGGTTGGGGCTCCCATAGCCTCAGTCCTGCAGGTGGTAGCGGCCGGCAAGAGAAGGGTTGCGGCCCGCTTGTGTGCCAGCAAATGGGGCTAATTACTTGGAAAATTTGGGCCGCTCATGCATGCTCGCAACGAGGCAAGCCTTGAAAGCTCCGTGGACAGCTATTGCTTATTACGATGTGAAGGAGAGCGATTAGCGGCGGTCATAAGTGTATGCTTATTGCCAGCCTAGTGACTACTGTGAGGTGGGGGGGGGGGGTGCAGGGGTGTCACTGAAGTGAGGGGAGGTGGACGTTGTGATGAGAGTTACTGTTTGACCCAGCTGTGGGACCCAGCTGTGTGACCCAGCTGTGTGACCCAGCTGTATGTTGTATGATGTAGGTGTGAAGTGTATAGCAACTACTGAGAGTTTGTGATTGTGTCGTTCATAAAAGCCACCGTTAAAAGATTTCTTCGTTAAGGTTATCTAAGTATTGAGTGAAAAAACAGACGAGGAAATTCTGTTTTCGACATCGAATGATATGAGTGAAGGGCTTCTACTTCCATCAGTAGAAGCAGCTACAGAGCGAAGAGATCTTGATTTTGCTCTCAATACTTCGTACGGGAAAAGTAGGTAATGGAGCCAAAAATGTTAGAAAAACATTTAATCTCATTGAAAAAAATTTTGGTAACCCTGTGAGAAAAAATTGTGTGTTAAGTTTACAGCTGTTTGAAGTAGTTGTACAATCTTTTCTGGAAAATGTAGGGCATTTTAGCTTTCCTTAATTCAGTAGCGATGCCAACAAATTTGAAGAAAGAATGGCAAAACATATGGAAGCAATTTCTGAGCTTTGACGCCTGCTTGTTCTAACTAATCTCGAATTGAAAGGCCGAATACTACGCATTTAGGCACATCAACAGTTTTGAGATGTTAGCTTGATACTTTTAAAACAGTTTTGTCACATATCCTGTTCGTAATTTTATTGGAATGTTTGTTACGTTTATTTTCTTCTCTGAAACATTCATTGACGTGAACCAGAGCGGTCTCTTTGTCAGAAACATGAACATTCGTGATCAAAATGCTCCACAAAACCATTTCAGATAAACTCAAACTCAGAACCTCGTTTTAGTTAAAGTTTTTACAATACTGATCTCTCTTTTAAGAACTACCTGTCTGCCGACGAGGTCAATCTGTTTGACAATGAAGGTGACACACACACTGAAATCAATGTCCTTCTTGCGCTGGGATAACAAAGCTTCCCGAGTGTCAATTAAATGTTAGTAAGAACCAAATGCGTTTCTTTAATGAAGTGTTCGTATGAATGTAAGACACGTGTGGTTCTACTATGCATGGAGATTATCTCAATAACAGACTAAACTCTGTTGTAGTTTATTATAGTTGAATAGTTTATTTATTTTCAATTATGCTATCTCTGGCCTTGACACGATAGTATGGTCTGTCCTTGTCTGTCTGCTGTGTGACTGTCTTCTCAGTCACTCCCGCACAACTCTGTCAACAAGTCGACATCCAGCAGACTGTCGCTCCTTCTGATAGCGCTGACGAGAACGGCATCTCTTGCAAGGCTTTCTGTTGTTGCGTGATGACGCCGCTGAGATCCAGCGGTGGTACTGGGAAGTACTTGCTGGACGTAGCAAGTTATTCAGCTATACCTGTTATGGGGACGTGTATTGCTGTGTTAATTCGCTTTAGCTACAGGATGAAATGACAGCCACGTTCAGGTAGGTCCCAACTTGACGATGGTCACTCGGCTGTTTTTATGTATTTTGTGAACAAGAAAACGTAGTGGGGAGAAGATTTTTTAAATATTTAGCCTCTCTTTTGTGTCTGTGACGACCACACACTTGTCGAGATGGTGACTACATCGCAATACTGAAGTGAAAACTAGCGCTCACTAGGTATTCCATCAGATGCTCAAGTTCAGCTGCAGAAATATTTTCTAATGAAAAAATGCTAGTGAAGCATGATACAAGAAGCTTCAGAGAGTTGCATCCATCACTAATTTATAGAAGTCTTGCAGCATAAGAAGCTCACGTCTACCCTCATTCCACGGGGTACGTCGGGCGTGATGCATAATGTTTTGGAGCATCACATGAATGTGGCCGTCACATTCAGAAGTGACTGTATTTGTTTAAATACTCCCGTAGCGACGCCCCGAGGCACTCACCTAGGACCTACGGCTCCCGCTGGTCCTTGTGACAGACCCTCACGACCAGCTCATGAGAGGGGAGTGGGGCTAGAGGTAGAAGTTGAGAGGAGGGGGGGTGGATGATCAATCTTACCGATGGCACTTCCATTGCCAGACAGGGCGGTGGCTCGTAGAGATCTCTTGAATTGGCTTCTTCTTTAGAGGAGCCGTCTTGCTGATGCAATACAATTTTTATTATTATTACTGTTACGTTACTGTTCAATAATATTATTTTATTGTTTTTATCATGATATTATATGATTTAAAATACATGCGCGTAGCCTGAAGGCTCTAGCGTTAATGTTCGTGCTCGCCAGTAGGACGTGGCGTGGCTTGCGTGATGAAATAAGCTTCATGCTTCGACGTGTTAATATTTCGACTCACGTGCTGACGTTTCGACAAAACGTGTCTATCTTATTATAGATAAAAAATAATAATAAACCATTAAATAAGGATGTTCTTATGAAGTAAGACCAATATATGCTCAATGCGTATCAGCACGTTTGCATTCTGCTACTGCTCTTAGTAATAGAGTTCATCAGAGTATACACACAAGGACTTTTGTGTCCGCCTTGCAAGCAAAACTTTTATGTTATCAACTGCAAAATAAATTGTATTGGATTTAAAAGATGACGTACTATGCCTGTGCACTTTACATTTTCCTTGGTACTGACATTCGAAATAATCTAATTCCCTTAACGTATTGAACTCATGTGAGTGGTAGTGTACTTTATCTTTTGCTGTACATCGTTCTCCTGCTTCAAGTCCTTACAGCCACCACTACTGCACCAAGTCTGTGCTGGATGTGTTCACGCGGTCCAGCCACCACAGCCACCACTACTGCACCAAGTCTGTGCTGGATGTGTTCACGCGGCCCAGCCACCACTACTGGACCAAGTCTGTGCTGGATGTGTTCACGCGGTCCAGCCACCACAGCCACCACTACTGGACCAAGTCTGTGCTGGATGTGTTTACACGGTCCAGCCACCACAGCCACCACTACTGGACTGAGTCTGTGCTGGATGTGTTCACACGGTCCAGCCACCACTACTGGACCAAGTCTGTGCTGGATGTGTTCACTCCAGCCACCACAGCCACCACTACTGGACTGAGTCTATGCTGGATGTGTTCATACGGTTTAGCCACCACAACCATCACATGTAGTCCTATCGGTAACAGAGACTCGCTTTCCAGTATTTATCGAGCGTACAGCTGTAGTTTCGGATCACTTGCAAAGTACTCATTTCTCAACTCAATTACACAGCAGTTGTTCAGAGTAGTGATGATATACATCGTAAGTTAAAGTGTCTCACTCGACCTGAGCAGCGGCGCATATTACAGGCAAAGCAGCGGCCACTACAAATAGGAATATTTTACTGCTGTGGGATGAGGTTGCTAGAGCTTTGTTCTTCATTGTTAAAAATGGTGGCGCAGCTCTCGTGGAGACAGGCATAGCGGGGGCTCGAGACTTCATTACGAAGAATAAAGGCTGTGGTTTAATTAATTTTTGGACAGGACGAATGCATTAAGCTTTTTATGGATTTCACTTTAATGAGATCTTACTTACGCAGCAGCAGCTTCTGCTTGTAGGAACATTGGAAGCTTCACGATCCACTCTCCGGAAGAACGATGCGTGACCATCTACTGATGAATATTAGTATTCTGCTAGTCTTTTACCTTGTTAATTTAGTCTTCCAAAAGGGTAGCGAAGATAAGGCAAGCGCTGCAGGAAGCAGGCATGAGGTAATGGGTGGCTGTAGATACTGCGTGTTTTGGAGGAAGCAGACATGAACTAATGAGTGGCTGTAGATATCGAGTGCAGAGAACAATTTTTCAGTGCTTATCCCAGTGAGTGTCCCTGTGCCACTCACGGCAGAGTCAGCAATGTTTGCAACAGAAGTGTGTTACCTAGTTAGGTGTGTGGTCAGACTTCACACGAGTTCTCTCCATTAGGACGCGTTGCTGTGTAGTGCACGTGAGCATCCGCACATGTTCCTCATGTTGGAGGTGTCCCCACAAGTATCAACACCGCGATGATATTAACCAGTGTAGTAATTCAACATGAGGTCGGCTCGTAAAGTTTAGTTTTGGAGCTCATCTTCGATGCTTTCACATTATCTACAAGTGAGCTCGTGTAGTTTGTTTCAACGTCACCTGAACTCATCTGCAGCAACGCTGATAAGTGTTAAAAATGTGTACGAGGATAAAAAGGATCATCGGAGTTATTCACAGCGATATTAAGGTGCGTTGTGGATGAAGTTTGTGCAACGACAAATCAAAACCAAGCGAGCAACAGAAAAATCGGAAATACTACGTATCAACATCCAACTGCATCCAGGACAAACTATCGAAATTGTGCTCGTGTATAGGAACCCAACCTGCACGGCAATTGAAGATGACGAATTCTATGATTGCTTTGATAATATTCTTAACACGTTGCCTGCGATTGCCTAGCTGGTGCAAATCTTTACTTTGTACACACAGTCACTAGAAAGCCTTGAAAAAATTATAGAACCTAACCTGAGCGACCCACCGGCGGGTCGTATCGCACTCAACGTGTTAATACTCCTCACGAAACACTAATCATGGGAGACTTCAACTTGCCCCACATAAACTGGACTACTCGCCAAAGTCAAGCACCCGGCTCAAAACTTATTGATATGATGAATACAAATTCCTTGCTGCAGTATGTCAACGAACCAACTAGAGGAAACAACATTCTTGACCTCGTCATGACAACTAATGACCTCAGTATAAACGGCCTAGAAGTTACGGACAAGATCGGTGACCACCAGATGATAGGCTTCTCTCTCGAAGTACAAGACCCTAACACAAGAACTCAACATAAACAAGTCCTCGACTACAAACGGGCAAACTTCGAACTAATGAAAGAAGAGCTTGGCAGCTATAACTACGAAGTACTCATAAACAACAAAAACACCGAGGAGTGCTACATGATACTCAAAGATAAGATTGCAACCGCTACAGACCACCATATCCCAAGAAAGCGAATCAGGCCAACCAATAACCCTCCTTGGTTCTCACAAGAGATTAAACGCCTCATCAATGCAAGACAACATTCGGACAGAAGACTCAAACGATACCAAACAGAATCCCATCGTCAAGAACATATCCACGCCTGCAGGGATGTTAAGCAAACGATAAAATCTACAAAACAAAATAAAGAAATTACAGTTACAGCACAAGCTAAAACTAACCCGAAAAGCTTCTACAAATATGTGAACGACAGACGACTCAAAAGAGACGCTATTGGACCACTGATTGATTCTGAGGGCTCAGCGCGAACGAACAACAAAAGCAAAGCCAAAATTCTTAATACATACTTTACTGCTGTGTTCACTCACGAAGACTTAACTGAAATCCCGCAACCTCATGTTTTAAACACTCGGGAAATCCTGTCAGATGGCGTATTTTACAGTAGAAGTGGTAGAAGAACAGCTCAGCATTTTAAACCCATATAAGTCAACCGGACCCAATGGCCTTGGTCCCCGTATACTCAAAGAAACAGCCGAAGTAATAAGCGAACCTCTAACAAACATCTTTAATCGATTTCTTGAAACTGGGATAGTTCTGGATGATTGGAAGCGCATAAATATCACTCCTATTTTCAAAAAGGGAAACAAACAAATCCCTAATAACCATCGTCCAATCAGTCTAACATCTGTCATCAGCGAAACAATAGAAAGATTACTTAAAGTCCGTATAACGAAGCACTTTAATGACCAAAATCTTATTAACGACGCCCAGCACGGTTTCAGAGAAAAACGTAGCTGCCTCACAAATCTCCTTGACTTCTTTGGAGAAGTTAACCGTATATACGACCGTACAAATGTCGTAGACCTTGTATATCTAGACTTTCAAAACGCCTTCGACAAAGTCCCCCACGAAAGACTCGTGGCCAAAGTGGAAGCGCATGGAATACGAGGCAACTACTTCCGATGGATACGAAACTGGCTCACTGGTCGCACTCAACGCGTGGTGAGTCACGATGAAACAAGTGATTCGATGCGTGTAACATCAGAAGTCCCTCATGGGAGCGCTTTAGGCCCGCTCCTCTTCATCATCTACATCAACGATCTTGATGTCGAAATCATCAGTAAAATCAACAAATTCGCCAATGACACAAAACTCGGTCATAGAGCATTCACCGAAAGGGACAGGGCAACTATCCAATCAGACCTCAACCGTCTTCTACAATGGACTGAAACCTGGCAAATGAGCTTCAACATTGAAAAATGTTCAGTAATGCACGTTGGTGCAAATAACCGGCATTTCCAACACACGATGTATGACATACCTATTGAAACAGCCCAGCAACAAAGAGATCTAGGTGTCATTGTCACTGAAAATCTCAAACATGACAAACAAGTGGAAAAAAGCGTCAAAAATACGAACAGGATTCTTGGTTTCATTGCACAAAACTTTGAACACAAGTCAAAGAACATAATATTACCGCTCTACATATAAAGCGCTAGTCCGGCCTCATTTAGAATATGCAGTGCAACTCGGGTCTCCTACCTTACGAAAAGATGATAATAAAATGTAAAAATTACAACGGAAAGCAACGAAGATGATTTCAGAACTCCGCAATCTCAGCTACCAAAGACGTCTTCAACGCCTTGAACTTATATCAATAGAACAAAGAAGACTGCGAGGACAACTTATTGAGACCTTTAAGTATCTCAATGGCCTTAACAATGTTATCCTAGAAGGGCTTTTCGAAAGAGACAGTAACATACGAACCAGAAATAACGGTCAAAAACTACATATTACTGAGAAACTTCAAGACATCTCAAGCTATGAACTTTTTTCCCGTTAAAATTGCCGCAACTTGGAACCAGCTACCAGAAAACATAGTTTCTGCTGGCACTGTGAATACATTAAAAAATCGCCTCGATAAATTTTAGATTACGAACCCCCCAGTATTACATCCTACTAACTCTATGTCCCCAACTCCTTAAGGCTAATGTATGATTGAGGTAAATGCTCGTGACATAAACGCCTGTGGGTGAGTGATATGTGTGCACATGACTAAATTGACTTACGTGGTTAAGGTGTAAATGCATGACTGATGGATTTACTTTAGACGGCATGGGACTACGATATTGAACCAGGAATGGGCCAAACGGCTCGTTCCTATAGCCCTATTCTATTCTACTGGTTCCGATGTTGAGGCTGCGCTTGGATGATATTGTGGTCCCGCTTGGATGATGTCATGACCCCGCTTGGATGATGTTGTGGCTCCGCTTGGATAATGTTAAGGAATTAAGCTCACAAGCGTCGTTTAGAAACTCCCTGAAGAATGTCCTCCGGGAGGCTGGACAGGAAAATACTCCGTCGGCTTCATGCCTCACTACCACTTGAATCAGACTCAAGTCTTGTCGTACACGCCTACCGTTTGCTGTGGAGGAACAGGACGGTGACCGTCTTGTTGGGAGGAGGTCACTCGTCCTCACAGCAGGGGGCCAATTAATCAGTCAGCTCCCCAATGCTTAGCGTCATATGAGAAAAGTTAGCGCGAGCTCCAGTTTGTGGACAGGCGTGGCGGTAATAAGCTAGGCTGGGGTAATTAATGGCTCGATTCTCCAATGATTCATTGAAATTTATGTTCCGGAAATTTATTAGTTTACTCACTTCACCTCATCCAAATGATGCTAATTAATTTTATGCTGCAATGCAGAGCAGTATTGGCAGCAAAGAGGGGTCAGCTGAGTTCAATGACCGAGTATTACCAATGAGCCGTCATGTATTTATTTTCAGTTTTCTTCACATCTTATATTGGATATGATTTTCCGTGGAAATTCTGCGATTTCAATTTGACTAATTTAAAATTATTTTAAAGATGAATGCATTAAAGACTTACGACGAAGTATTGTGTTTTAAATGAATGCTTTTTATCATCAATATTTACGGAACATTCATTCTGTATCTTATCTACCGATAACATTGCTCTGATAGTACCCGTTGAAATTATTTGGTTTAAAAGTAGTAAAATTAAGGATCTATGAAACCAAATACACATTTTAGTTTTACCCTTGGTACTATCATAATCTGAATATTTTTCATGAATCTAATACTAAGAATGACCGTCGTGTGTTCATATATTTATTTATATGTTTCGTGTCACTTTAAAAAAATTAGAGAACCAGAGCCTTATATACTCAAATCCGTATCGTGGATACTGAGTTCGGTGCTCGAGTATAGCAATTAAAGAAACTGATGTTCAAGGAAATTTATTAGATGATTAGTTTTTCACTAGGAATGTTGTCAATGAAGAAATACTCAATCAAAACGTTTGTCCTTTGTAAATATATATAAAGCTAAATATATTGCATTACATTCTTATATGTAATCTTATTTAATATCTTTCCAACAGTATTTGCCATCATTTTTAATGGCACGAGTACACTAAACTATTTAATGTTAATACTATCTAAATCTAATCTAATACTAAGAATGAAGTCGTGTGTTTATGTATCTAATCTAATACGAAGAATGATCGTCGTGTGTTTATATATTATTTATGTTTCGTGTCACGCTCTTAAGAATAGATAGGAAGAAATTAGAACTGGTGGTCTTGGTTTCAGTTCACTGGTACATTAATACTCATTTTCGTTCTACAGGTGCACTATAATGTCACTTTAAAAAAAATTAGAGAGATCCAGAGCCTTCTATACTCAAGTCTGTATCGTGGATATAGAGTTCGACGGAGTATTGCATATTACAACATAACATACACAAGCTCGCAGTTGCTTTCAGTAGTGCTGAATTACTGTATCTAGGATATGACACAAATGCATATAGCTAATTCTATTGCGGTTCAAGAATACTGTCACAAGAAAAATAAGTTACCTCTGAAATATGTTTAGGCATGGAAACTCCACTCGAACGAAAAAAAGATTGAATCGAGAGCGGAAAAGAAGAGCGAGAGAAAGATCAACTCAAGAACAACAAGCTGTTGTGAGGCAACAGATGCGGGATCAGTATGCAAGTAGTTCACAAGAACGACTAGAGGCCATACGCTCAGCACCAAGACTAAGGCAGGCGCAGAGGCGTGAACAGGAGGATGATGACCAGTGTTATGTTCCTAGAAGGAATCACAGAATAGCAGTGCAAGAAAGAATAGCTGCTGAAACTGAGGCAGAATCAAGTCAAAGGAGAGATGATATGAAGCAGAGAGTGCAGCAAAGGATTGCCAATGGAACTGAAGAAGAGGAAAATCAAAGAAGAGATGAGATGAGAACGAGAGTGCAGCAAAGAATTGCCAATGAAACTGAATTTTAGTTAATGTCTTTCCAACAGTATTTGCCATCATTTTTGATGGCACGGGTACACTGGTTTATACAGAACTTCCATTCTTTACCGTATTTACCGATAACATGGCCGTGTAAGAGAAGAAAGCGAATAACTGGAAAACTAAGTATTTTATAGTGATCTGGCGCCTTTGGTATCCACAATACAATGCTTGTAATACATGCATACCCGTTCTGATTTCAGTTCAATAGTTTTTCTTCAGTAATAGATAGGAAGTAATGGGACGAACACACACAAATACAGAGAGAGATGGAGATACATTGTCTTGTATATGTAGACTAGACAGTTCTCGTGGAAATTCCACGGTTTAGATTTTACTAATTTAAAATTATTACGAAGATGAATGCATAAAAATTTACGACGAATTATTGTGCTTTAAATAAATATTTTTCATTAATATTTATAGAACTTCTGTTCTTTATCTTATCTACTGATAACGAGACCCAGATAGTACCTGGTGAAATTCTTTTGTCTAAAAATGATAAAATTGAGGATCTATGAAATAAAATAAGTTACTCAGCTTTACCCGTGGGACTATCAGAATCTCAATATTTGTCATTAATACATACGGAACTTTTATTATGCATCGTATTTACCGATAACACAGCCGTGTAATAGAAGAAAACTAATAACAGAATAATTAGTATTTTATAATGATCGGGTGCCTTTGGTATCTACGTACAATACAATGCTTGTAATACATGCATACCAGTTTTGTTTTCAGTTCAATAATTTTTTTCAGTGATGGATATAATGGGACGGACGGATACAAAGAGATGGAGCTACATAGCCTATTATACAGGGTGTCCAAAAAAAAGTAGACCAAACTTTGAATTGATAAGTGCAAGGCCAACTTGTTATTTATGTAAATCAGTATCGACAATACCATATGAATGAAAAAAACATGTTTGCAAGAAGTTTTCCCCGCAAAACCCTTCATTATGCAGTTAACAAAAGAACAGTGTGTGGTCACCACCTGGATTTCGACTAGAAGCATTAAACGAGTAAAGGTCTTATTTGCTCAACATTTCCCACGTCGAAGATCGCCATGCGAAGATACCACCTGGAAAAGTGCTAATAAATACCAACAAGAAGAAACTATCTTAATTAGAACAAAGGCCGTTCAGGGTGTAAATGAACTACGAGATCCGAAGATGTTGAAAATGTGCGAAATTTGCTTCTACAAACTCCACAAGTGTCAGTCAGAAAAAATAGTTTGCTTCTTTCAAAGTCATCGTTCAATCGTATTTGAACGATCATATTCAAACGAATCGTATTCGAACGATTCGATTCGAAAATCTACTGATGGTAAAGTTCACTGCCTTGATCTCATTGGCAGTGCAACCAATAAGATCGAGGGCGCCATTATGTTTAGAAAGGAATGGAGGTCATGTTGAAGGAAAACGGGCTTAGAATGAAGTGGAAGATTTTCATCATGTTATTATTAAAGGATATTCATTGGTAATGAGACATTGGTTATTAAAGTACTATAATATTTTATTCTTAGACTTTTGAGTTTCATTCATACCACGGAGCAAACGTACTTTCGGTGGCCTCTACTAACAACGGTATTGTAACAATTTCGTGCAAGGAAACAAAATAAAATTTTCGCTGTAAATGTACCAATATTTAGTGAACAAGCTGGTCTTTACAGAACTAAATTAACAGCAATAACTGCAGAGCTTTATCAATTCAAAGTTCGGTTTGCTATTTTTAGAACACCTTGTATATGTGGAATATTTTTTGCTAACGCATTTTTCCTCGCATTTAACTGATTGTCTGATATTCCTCTTTCCATTATTATACTTTAACCATAATAATGCCATGTTATTATATTAATACATTTCTTTCGCTTCTAAATTTTTAATGAGAACACGAGCCAAGTAAAATGTTAACCTTATATTTTGTTGTTGCAGATTATTTTTATGCTTGCACTCAGGCTTTGCCCACTGAATTACAGCAGTTGTAACACTTCATAAAGCCCAGTAAAGTTTTTTATTCAATCTTACCCAACTTTTATGTCACTGCCGTCCCAGCTAGCAACGTCCAAGCAGTGCGCACCGTTACATTTAGTATGGTGTATCCAAATTTATTCCAAATACTATAATATGTCGGCACATGCAGAACTTCCCAGTACCTCAACTGCAGTGGATTCACATGCAACCTCAAACTACGCAGCCGAGCCCGCCGCCCCACCCCCAACCTCTTGTGTTAGTGAATGGCCCCTTCGGACTCAAGCATCACGAGTTTCATCGTTCACCGTAGACTCCATTTTGGCTCATCAGAGGAGCCCTCACAAAACAGCGTCCAGTGTCGACCACCATTGTAAAATCGCCGTTCAAGACGTGCGTATTTCTTCTAGACCATCTCCGTACCCAAATTCTGTTGACATCGGTTCTCCAACCAACAATGGATCAGTGACCGCAACGGGTAAACACAATAAAACTAGGCGCAATCGTACCATCTTCACTGCAGAGCAGTTGGAAAGACTCGAAGCTGAGTTTGCACGCCAGCAGTACATGGTGGGGCCAGAGCGAGTCTACCTCGCTCAGTCTCTTCGTTTATCCGAAGCGCAAGTAAAAGTTTGGTTCCAGAACCGTAGAATCAAGTGGCGAAAACAGACCACCGAGAAGCAACGAAAGAGGTTCCCAAATGCATTCATGGATCATCTGGACCACGAAAATTCTCAAAGTCCTCCATCATCCCCTGAACAGTTAGAAGTAAGCTCTACAGATTTATCTGTCAAAAACGACGAAGCAGCTTCGTCTCTGTCAATGGAAAAACTTCCAGTGAACGCTGCAGATGAACAACAGTCTCTAAATTCAGGAGTTCAACAAGCTTCCAGAAGTTCATCGCCTTTACTCTCGCCGTCCGGGAATCCTTCAGCGTCAGTGTCGCCGCCCTCTACTGTCACAAGTATAGATCCAGGCTACGAAGCCTTACAAAATGTCGAATTGATGCCCAAATAGCAAATATTTTTCAAAAGATGCTGTGAATTTATCCAGTATTTTTGATAGAAACAATATAAGCACAGACTCGCACCGAAGTTCAAGCATTGCTTATCAGTAGTCGGTACTAATCACGTAGCAAGACATCAACATCAGCGAAATAAATGTTTTCAGTCTCCGTTACAAAATAGTCCATAATTTTTTACTGTTCAATAATTGTTTTTATACTTAGAAGACTTAACTAAGATATATATTACTATTTATAGGATTTATGAATTGCAATGTTTTGTATTTAGGTTACTAGACTTAAGAGACGAAAATGGGCACGTTCCCTTCACCGTAATATGTTTAATAATGAGAATAAGCACGAAAATAAAGCTAGCGAGACTTAATTGTTTTTTCGACCTTACAGTTTTGTATAATTTAAACCAAAATAACTTCAAAAATGATTGGATACCAAACTATTCATAATAAGAACTTGGTACAAGAGAGACTCTAATTAAATTCATTGGGAAACTTTAACAAGGTTTAGACTAAAATATGGAAACACCTCGTAAAATGCATGCTTGCAAATAAATAATTTTTTTAGTGAAATATGTAGGTGGCGCTGGTGTTCTCGCAAACTGACCCTACGTATACAACGCCATAAATACGCTTCGGTGGATAGTTGTTGTCGGGATACTGTTCGGTGAAGTTGTTATTGCATCATGTCAGAGTTAACAGACTCCGAAAAATTGTTGGAGAGCATATGGTGGGTGCTTCCAACGGCAAAGTAGCCTAGCTGTTCAGTGTTTCAAGAGGTACTGTATTAAAGATTTATTCCGCATATTTGAAATGTGGAAAAAACATCACCTGCTAAATCACAGCGCAGATGATAGCGTGTGTTGAGTGATCGCCACAGAAATCATTAACACGTTGACTCAGAAGTGGTACGTATGTGTACCACTGAGGTTAGGTTCTGTAATTTTTTCAGATCCTTCTAATAACCATGCGTACAAAGTGAAGATTTACACCAGTCAGGCAATCGGAGGCAACGTGTTAAGGAGGATTGCAAATAAAAAGACTACAACTTCAGAAGTTACTGTTAAAAGAAATGTCGTGATTACAAACCCTGTGAATACCCAAGCAATAAGAAAAGAGCTACATAAGCAGGGTATTTCTGACCGAGGTGCCATTCAAAAACTATTAATCGGTGATGGTAATGCCCATATCAGGAGAAAGTAGTGTCTAAGTCATAAAGCCTGTACTATAGAACAGTGAAAGACAGTAATGTGGTCGGATGAGTCTTCATTCACAGTTTCTCACTTCTAGCCCAGTTTACATCTGACAAACGCAATCCCAAGTTTATAATACAAACCGGGGCCGGGGTTCTGTGATGCTTTGGACAGCCATATTGAGGTTTTCTGCGAGCCCCATAATAACTCTGCGAGAGCACATCACTGCCAAGAATTATGTGAATGTTTAGGCTGATCAAATCCATTCTATGTTAGAAAATTTGTTCCTCAATAATGATGGTGTCTTCCAAGACGACTATGCTCCTGTTCACACAGCTCACATCTTTCACGACTGGTTTTCTGAGCACGAGCATGACTGGTCACACCTTCCTTGGCCGCCACAATCACCAGACCTCAATATTATTGAACCTTTGTGGTCTACATTAGAGTGGAAAGTGCGTGGTTGCTATCCAGTGCCATCATCGTTATCTGAACTTGCCACCGTTTTGTAGGAAGAATAGTACAAGATTCTCTTGGCAGGCATACAGGAACTGTATTTACCCATTCCGAGAAGATTGCAAGCCGTTTTGAATGCCACTTGTTTTCCTCCGCCATATTAGGCCGGACAACATGAATTTCTTGGGTGTTGCCATATTTTGTCGACCCCTGTATACCTGCAGCTGCAGGCGCACATGCAGGGTCTTGCATGTACACTCGTTACCTGAACGTAGTCTCGACAAAGCGTAGGAGCGAGCCACAGATGCAGAAGGGAAGAAAGCTATAATTTTGTTTTGCCTCGATCATAGCCAAATACAATTCGATTTACGTCAGTGTCTTGTTCATATGATCTCAAGATAAATCGAAAATCAAGTCAATTGTAAATTTTTGATGTACATACAGAGTAGATAAAAAATTTCTATTCTAGTCCTACTATTAGCGTACGTTTCAGTTGTAACCGCATTTCCGCTGGCGATAATATTACCCCAATAACACTTTCAGTGCGTGTGTAAAAATGTTTTGGGTTAGAGGGAGTAAATTTTGATCATTTTTTAGAACCAATACGACAAAAGACTCAGTCGTTACCTGCACTCCAAGCAGGATTGTACTCATCCGAGTCGTTTACATAGCTTTTAGACTTGCGCTACATGCTGTTTTATTATCAAAATGTAAATTAAAGTTTCATAAAGTACCACAACAGAGAGTAAAGATGCTTCGGGATATGATATGTATGTTAAAAGTCATAATGTTTAATTGTTTCATTAAATTTTAGAACTAGAAATAAAGTTCAAAAGCAGAGTGTCCCTGCGCTCGAGTGTCAGCTGGAGAGTAATATTCTCAAATAATAAATGCGATTGTAAAAATTTTTCATTCCCAACCCTTTTCATCTTCGTTTATATATTTTACTCTGGGCAAGAAGATAGAGATGATATTATTTGTTACTTCCACACTCTCCGTTTTCCCTCTGATTCTTTTTCTCTTTCTCTTTTTCACCCAGACCCCTGTTTCCGTCTAAACCTTTTAAGCCTTAACCTTCTTTTCACCTAATCCTGTACTGACTCATCCTTTTTGTTCACTCACTCTTAACCAACATGAATCACGATGAGGCTACCATGCTAAGAAATGCTATTTATTCTGAATATTTATCACTGTAACTTATTTCCATTGTAATTAAAAAATAAATAATTGCAAACAATAGTGCAGACAAATCCACCTAGAACTAGATTTTTGATTGAAGAAAGTCGACCTCACAATGTGGTGAATTGGTGGACCGCCGCTCGGAACACCACGCTATTTTCCTCACTTTATCATACGTTAATTCAGAATATCAAACACAGAACTTGCATCTTGATGCGCAAGGTACTCTTGATCATGTTCCTATTGTGCCGCGTGTCTGAACGTGTAAGGTGGAGTTCGAGTACCTGAACATATGAAGAGTGGTAAAGGTACCGGAAGGTAACACTAACGTGTTCAAACGTTCAGTTTCGATTTTAATAGAGGAGAGAGAAAACATACGTATAAATTATTTATTTAAAGTTATTAAAGTACAAAAATTAAAATGTCATTAATCAAAAAACAGATGTAAGAACTATTAAAGGTTTTAATATTTTTAGAAATAATGCAGCCAATGATGAATTACAGGAAAGTGAGGCGAAATGCTCAAAGTTGAAATCATACAAGAATACTCACAGATACAATTGAACTAGATAACTCTCATTTGATCCTTTAAAAAACACAATACATAGAAAACCATTCTTTTCTCATCTCTGAACACTGGCACTAAATGGCTCTGAGGCGTTCGCTGCTACATGAAGGCAGAGGTCCGAGATGCAGGATGATTTCTACACAAGGGCAAGTTTGTTCCAGTGGTGGGAGGTAGCGTGGGACAGGAGGTGACACGAGGGCGTTTGTTCCAGTGGTGGTAGGTAGAGTGGAATAGATGACACGAGGGCAAGTGTGTAATACTTAACAATACTATATTATGCACTAATGCTATATATTGAACTGTTAGCAAACATCTTCAATCGATCGCTTGAAACTGGGATAGTTCTGGAGAATTGGAAGCAGGCAAATGCCACTCCTATTTTCAATAAGGGAAACGAACAAATGCCTAACTATCGTCCAATCAGTCTAACATGTGTCATACGTAAATC
>VCRD01005295.1:11230-31335 GCA_006783055.1 Trinorchestia longiramus
CTTCTGAAGAAAATACCTCAGTTGTTGGTCTTCCACTTTCGCCGAGGGAGATGCAGGTTTTGGAGATGGCAGACATGAAGCAGGCACATTGAAGATACTGGGAGGGATTTCACTTGTTCACACAACCCCACACTTGTTCGACATTTTCAACACATATAATTAGTAATAAACTTTGTAAACAAACAGTATCCACTTAGAAATGCAGCAATGTGTCTCGAAACAAACAACAATGTCCGATTCAAACCGAGCGACAGACTACGACAATGTTTGCACAATGACAGATGGGGGTTAACTGAACTCTGTGAACTGGCTTCCGCTACCGTAGTCAGCTACATGGCGATGCACGTCCTGGTTATAGTAGTCCTTGCCCAAATCCTAAATTTTCGTTACTTCTTTTCTCCTTTATAACGTTAACTTTAAGTTTTTCTGATTTTTATAGCGAACATTTTACCTTACATTAATTATTCATAACTAACCAACCTATCCAATTCAACAGAACTTAACCAACTTTATTCACCTTGCTAACCTAACCCAAGTTTACCTAACCAAACATCACCTAGTCGCACCCTCCCTACGCTTGTCTTGAAACAACACTGAAAATACTACCGACACGGAGCCCACAGAGCATTGAACAAATAATACGAGTATAATTTGTGTCATTGCAATTAAGGAGTCTCCTCCCCCCGTGTACACTGACATTCGGTGCTGATCATCCGTAGACTTAATGTTCAGCACGATCGATATTCCGGAGCCGAGAGTGAGCAATAGCATGATAATAATTACAGTATTAAACATGATGAATAATCATTACTGATCATACAAATACCACTAATTATGACATTTCACGAACATTATAATTATTCATCGTTATTATTATACTCGCAATTATTATAGAAATGCTCTAGTACAATTACTAAAATTACTAGAATTTTGCCGACGCTTGACTTGCGATGAACACACTTGAATCCTATCTCTTAATGAAAAGAAGAAATAAGTCTATTGCATACCCATCGATACCTTTCATCATCAATCTGCAAAATTCGATTAAAATAAGTCATAGTGCATGTTAGTGTCACGATACATCCGTACAAAGATGCATAAAAGTAAGAAAACTGGAAAGCCTACAGGAACCAAATAATTATTTTCAAATAGACTCATGAATTTTAGCGATCTCAAGTGCTCCAGAATTGGTGTTAGCGACTTCTATTTCATTGATGATTAAGAATGTCGTTTTCCCCGTGAAGGTTTTGTGCTTCTTTTGAAACAACAAAAGTTTTGTCCAAAACCCGTTGAAATTTTCAAGATTTGGAAAGTTATTTCGAGGTCTCGTAGGCTTTCCATCCTTCCACAACCGATGACAATCGACTTTCTACCCTTCTATCATCAAGGACAGTTTGCTTTCCACCCTTCCACCAAAGAAGTCATTTAGCCTTCAACCTCTCTACCAACAAGGATAGTGTGCCTTCCACCCTTCCACCACCGAGGTCATTTAGCCTTCAACCTCTCTACCAACAAGGATAGTGTGCCTTCCACCCTTCCACCACCGAGATAATTTAGCCATCCTCCGTAGCAACACCGAGGACAATAAACCATCCACCCTTCCCGCACCGGATATATTACGCCTTCCACCCTTCCACCCCCGGAGACCTACCCTGGAGAAACACTGCTGGGGCGAATGGCCTGGGCCCTGGGATGAGGGTGAGGCCTCTGTAGCTGGTGTTCCACAACTGCAGGGCCTCAATCAGGTCAACGTGGAGTGCGCTGTCCACCAAGCTCCCCTCTGCTCCACCTGACCGAGGAAAAACATTTTTCACCTCTTTAAAAGCGAAGTTATTTTTTGACTGAACAAAAGTTTGCCACAAAGGAAGAAAAAGTTACGTCAAGTTTGGAATGGAAATCTGTTCAAGTTTCAATAGTTTTAGAGACCCGATTCTGTAGGTCGGATGGACATATTTAGGAGAGCAAATTTTCTGGGCGGCTTCAATTTGGAAGGTGAAAATAACGCAGACTTGAAATAAATTACGACGACGAAGACAATGAAAATTTTTGACAAATCGAAAAGTTCATTCATAGGAAAAATATATACCAGGTAAACTTTTTACTTGATAACTCCTGAACACTTCCAAAATGTGCCACAATAATATTGCTTTGAACACCAAATCTAGTCAAAACTCGACTAAGTGAATGTTTATGTAATTGTGCACAAATATTTAATTCTAGGGTTTTCATGTTAGAAAATCTAGCTGTCGTTCTGAGATGATTTGCCTTCTTCTTTGTCGCTCTGATGTTGTAGGAGCATATGGAGGCTAACGAACGAAAGCTTTCTTCCAACTTTCTTTATATTTTATGCTGTCCTCCCTCGCTGAGGAGGAAAGTCTAGCAAATGAGTGTCCAGCTCTCTGAGTTGTAAGATTGAAATAAACTGAAAACAAACACTGTAATATTTGAATTTTATTTTTCGTCCCTGCTAATTTATGTATGAATGCAGGTGTCTTTGAAATGGTTCAATGAAAAGTCATAAAAGCTAGCATTCTAAAAAAGAGCTGCGTAACGGCTACAATACCCAAAGTATCAAAGTATTTTACCAAGGAACTGCTATGTAAGTCCCTGTACTAAACTTGCATAAACAGCACAATAATTCTAGGTTATTAATCTCCGCCGCACCATAAAGCTTAGTCATTACGCCCCATTCTACTAGGATGGTCATTCTCTCAACAGTCTGATGCTCCAGCTGAAGTTCATCGTCCCTTGTGAGTAACGACCAAATCGCATGACAGTCCATGAATTAGTGTTGCCATCCCTCATCTTCTCGACACGAGGGCTAAGCAAAAAGGTCAATCCTTGGCAGTAATTTTAGACTTGAGCTCCTGGACTGAAGTTCTGCGTAAGATGAGGTGTGCGGAAACAAGACCAATAAAGTATCAGGGAAAAGGAGGCTCATGGATTCTTGGAATTGTATTACGTTTAGAAAACAGTTTTTTCGGCTAAACTGAAAAATAACATTTTTGAGATCAGACCGAGAAATGGAGAGCTTTACATAGAGCTGATAAATATTTACTAAACTTAGAAACTGCCCTTACATAAGCAGGTATTCAATGATAATGCATCCTAAAAATGTTTTCCGATGTTTTACCCAAGTTTAGATTTCTATCGAACACAACTGTTTAGGAAAATAATTAATAGTGCTACAAATCATATATTCTTCCTTCGATAATAAGTATTGATAAGCTCGTTTGTATTCTCAGCGCCACATCAATCCTGATTGCTCAGCTCTCAGAGCACAGTATTTGATGTACTGGCCTCTCTGAGGTAAACACGGTAGTGGTGTAGTCTGTGCTCCCGAATCATTGTTTGTTAGATGCTTATCGAAAGAGGAGATTTAAAATATTCTTAATCATCTCCTTGAGTAAAAACAAGTTTGATGGATTTCAGAAGTTGGAATTCAAAAATTATTCCTTTTTTGTTTAACTATCCATGATTACAGCAAGTCTTACTGACCCATTCGTTTACATTACCGCTGCTGGGATCTAATGAAATAACCAAGCGCATCCACCACTTTTCTTTTCGCTTGTTTCTTCTCATAAAACTTGCATTTTTTCTTCTACCTTTCCTTTATCTGGAAGTGGCAGAAAAAAGGTCATCTGTAAAAGCACTGCAATTCCAGACAAATGATCCTAAGACAAGAAGGAGGGCCGTCGCAGTGATGAAGAAGACAATAAACTGGCCACATCAAAAGCTTTTTATCAAGGTGTGGGTGTGCTGGAAGCACCCAGCAGTTGCTGAAGGAAAATTGTGCCAAGTGAAGATTTGCAAAAAGTAAACTCTTGACGCGTGCTATATTTGTAAGTGAAGATTTATCAAAGTAAACTCTTGATGCCTGTCAAATAAGGATTTGTCGACGTAAACTCATGACATGTGTCAAATGAGGATTTGTGATTTGCATGATATTTACGTGCGCTAAGTGTAAATTTATTCGATTCCACCCTCATTATTTTGACCTTTTTGTATTGAAAACATACCTACAATGGAACATGCTCATAGTGAAGAGAAGCCTCATTTTTGTTGGTGCGTTGAAATTCGTCCTTTTTTGTCGGCTAGATATGAGAATCAATGCTCAGATTCATTTTTGTCTCAATGACAATTAGAGTTACATTTGTTTTTGCTCAACACCGGAGAATTTGTAACAGCAACTATTGACGAGTCCGTGCATGCAATATTAAAAACTTATAAAAGCAAGTGTGACATTAAGATGCCATTAAGTTCCTAAGCGAGCAAAACCCTTAATTTTATTCTTTCACTGTCTAGCTAGGAAAACTTCACTAAACTCGCTGCAAGAAGTTCGTTGAATGAGTCGGAAAAGCGTCACAGAAATCCTACTGACTCAGCAAGATGACGTGGGCTTTTTCGGAAGATGAGTTGGTGAAAGATTTTCAAAAAACAAAACTGCAGGAATCTTTTCAAGAAACGTAAATGAAAGTGCCTATCTCGGTAACCGAAAGGAAGTAAGGTTTAAAATAGATGAAAGTGAATCTGGTATCTTCAATAGAAGTGAAGCAATCTTTTATATAGACGAAAGTGAATAGCGTTTTGTAAAATATACCTAAGTGAAAAGGTCTTCCAAATCAATGTAAATAAAGAGGCCTTTTAAATCAACGCAATTGAAGATATCTTTTAAATAAACGTAACAGAAGAGGTCTTTAAAATCAACGTAATAGGAAGGGTCTTCTAAATCAACGCAATTGAATTTTTTTGAATCAACATAATTGAAGGGGTCTTTTAAATTGACCTAAGGGCTGAGGTATTTCAAACGGTTAGTAATTAAGAAGCCTTAAAATTAAAAAGGGCGAAGATGCCATTTAAATAGATGACTACCATCTCGCTGGCAGAATACATCACAGAATAGCAGCTGTACAGTGTGTCTCTCACTCCTACCTTCCATGTTACATCAGATGCAAAGCAAAACTGAATAAAAAAACAGAATTTGTTCGCTATGAAAAATGAGTGCGATACCAAAGAGAGCAAATTAAATACTCGGAATTTAATGAAGATTGAAGTACATTAGTAGACCAAGAGTCAGAGTTCAGTGGATGAATCGATTTCTTTGAGTTGTAATTCAAGAAATACGAAATGGATGGTATCAGACGGACCTATTTGCCCCGGAGAGCTGTTACTCCTAAAAAATAGGAAGAAAAATATTCAGGAAAAATAGGAGAGGAGTACAAGATAATGAGAGTGTAGTTTATTTTTTTCAAGTAGTTTTAAAATAAAGATGTGAGTAAAGGTTTTGTCTCAGTATTTCAAATTGATTGAAAAAATTTCTAGTTTACCTACATAATAACTTATGTAAACACAGCATATATTTTTGAATAAATCGAAGACCTGTATAAAAAATTTTAAACAACAATAGGTTGGAAATGGAAGTTGGCTGAAGATAAAAAGTCATAAAACATCATATTTCTCAAACCTAATCTATGATTTAAGGCTAATGCTAAGCTTGAGACCAAATTTTATACCTTGAAACTAGTTCTGTACGTCAGACCTATCAAGTTATGACATGAACGCAGCTCGTTTTCAAGTCACAAAGTTTCTCATATTGCCGTATTGCAGGTAGGTAATAATTAAAGCTTTGTTAGCCAAAATTAACGCTTTCAATCTGTAATCATAAAAACTTTCACAAAGCAAAGTTGAAACGTCCCACCTAAGCTGATTGCAATTAACTTGTAATTCAACAATACAATGCTCGCCCACGCGCAGCACAAGAGACTTTCAGTTTCAAATATTCCGTAATCGCAGGAAATTTTTTCATCTTATTTTCATCTTTTCTGCAGTCCAGACAGTTATCGTTGGAAAAAACATTTGAAAGACCAAGTCGAAAATGAACTGAAACTTTTTTATAACTGGAAAAACAAAACAATGATACGAACAGAGATTGTTGATATATACATATACACATATAGTATATACATATATACATATATATATACATTTATATATATATATATATATATATATGGAAGATTAGAATCTTCTTAATGAAACGTTTTAATTAACTTTTAAATTGAATTTTTAAAAAGCAGAAATAATCTAACAATCAGGTTCGTTTACACCCCAAATTCAATTTCAAACGATAAATAGTTTAAAATCAAAATTAGCATAGTTTCACACACACTGACATGGCCTACACAAAAGAAGTTGAAGTTTTTGTAGAAGCTGCACAAAAAGTCGTAATTTTTAAAGTAAAGACTTTTCGTTCCAGTGGCTTATGTGATCGCTAACTCAGGACCATGAAGCGAGAATTACGCTTCCAGATCTACAGAAGACAACACGAGCTCTTTCTTCAGCGTCAGATTAACAGAAATTCCCGAAAATGTCTTCAAATTCCTTGGAATAGACTATTGTCGACGGATATTACAATTTTTTCAGTAAATACCTTGACTACATCCTCATTTATGATATGGGATCTGTTTCATAGAAACAAGTTTTTAATTAAATTCTCTCACATTCGGAAGTAGCGCATCATTGTTGATGAACTGAATTAGTTGGAAGTAGCGCAGAGCTCACAGTTTGTGTTGATAGAGATTGCACGAAGCTTCTAACGTTGATTGCACCACAGCTAGCAATAGACGCTTTTTAGTAAAATTAGTGCACTTTTCGATTCAAGTTCCGACTTTCAAGACAATCTGTACGTGCTTTTATACCAAAGTCAAAACCATCTCTCGATTCAAGTCTATTTGTTTCAAAAATGTCTTCTGCACAAACATTCACGTGTTGAAGTAAACTGTTAAATTGACGTACATTTTTTAGAAAAAGCCTCTATCTTCCTTGTCCGAAACAAAGGACGTATACATGCCTGCATAAAAATTATTTTGGATCTAACTGACCCGGGAAGTAATGAAGAGTAACGTTAAATACTAAATTATAATCGTTGTCGTCGGAGTCTTTCTCGGAGACGTCGGCCACACCCAATCCTCGGTATCGTGTGAACGCAGTGCACACTCTGCTGCAATTGGATGAAATTGATCTTCAAAGCCTTTACTGAAAATAATTTTTCAATTTATTTAGAATTGACTCATCCAAGACCAGAACCAGACCAAACGATAAGTGAATGAGGTGGAAAACACGTCACCCTAACTGCCAACGTTCTGAGAAATATTGTGCTCGTTTTTGCTATTGAACTTCAGTTTAATTTCAACTAAAACATTATCTAGAGCCATCGTACAATTCAGGAGTTATCAAAACAACGCTGACACTTCAACGAAAATATTATCTAGAGTCATCGTATAAGTCAAGAGTTTTCAAAACAACGCTGCCACTTCAACCAAGACATTGTTGTGAAATCTTCGTATGCTTCAGGAGGTCCACACACATTAACGCCGAGGCTTTATTCGAATATCGAACGTCAACGTGACTTGGAACCCCAAGACTGACTAAAAGATAAGCGTCCTCCTGCCATTCGAATTGAGACCCCTTCTCTCTTCGGCGTCGAATAAAATATTCATCAGAGATCCATTAACCTCTCCTCGAGCACCCTTCCACACAAGTTCTTTGAAATTCCAGTCAGATAATTTATTTCTTGTGACAGTCGCTCAGTCATTTATTCAAACTTCATCCCCGAAAATCTGGGCAAGAACGAAAAATAAATCTTCGCTTCGGCTGTAAGTGTCATCAGCTGTCGGCAATAACAAACACTTTCAACATCCTCGAGTCTGGATAGAATATTAAATTAAGGAGATCAAAGTGAAAAGTCTGATATGGGAGACCCGGATGTATAAAATGTATAAAAAATGTCATAGTTTTAATTTTGTATTTTCTTTAGATTGGCTTTGTCAATTTTTAGTCAGTTTTTTTTAACTTAACATGAGCAGAGGTATAAATCTAAAATAGATTATGTAGGTAAGAGAAAAACAAAGGTTTTCTGAATGAGAAGCACACAGTTTATTTATTCCAAAACAATAACAAGCGTTCCACAACGCATCTATAAAGTTTAATGTCATGCTCATTATATCAGTTTACAACTTTGGTGAGACCATTGAAGAAAATTGAGCTTCCTTCCACAATATTTTTCATTTCCTGGAGTGGTGTCAAGAAAATTAACAGCTTCCTGGTTCATGGAATTACGGCCTCCGAGCTCTCCGATACTGATCAGACGGACTTCGAAATTAAATCCGTTTTCAACAATAAAGCCTGGAATCTTTGCTCTTCTAACTGAACTTTATTGAAGCCCTCTTTTGTTCTATACTACGACAATATTACACATCAAACTGCACAGGACTCAGGCGATTTAATCGTTAAATTTTCGTAACCTCATTTCTGCCTGATGTAATTATTTTGAATAACAATCCGATTATTTCAATGCACATTAATTTTGCTTGTCGATACAAATTGCGCTAAAAAATATTGAATGCAATTTCATAATCAATGAACCTTTTTCCCACACATTATCGTGTCACCCTGTACGTACATTAGAGCCTGAAATAATGATTTTAAATGACATTATACACGTATTAAATGAAACTTTTCAATCGACACTTTGCCATCCTACCCTGTACATCAGAGCCTGAAATTATAATTTTTAATGTCATTATACAATAAACAAAATTTTTCATTCAAACTTCGCTGTCATATCCTATACATCAGAGCCTAAAAAAATAATTTGCAATACCATTATATAATAAACAAAATGTTTCAGTGAACACTTCGCTGTCCTATCCTGCACATCAGAGCGCAAAATAATAAGTTTTAATGCCTTCATATAATACACAACATTTTTCAGTGAACACTTCGCTGTCCTGCCCTGTACACCAGAGTCCCAATATCCAGAGGCAGCACACTGTACAGCCCTACATGCAGCAGGTGCAGGCAGAAGAGCTGTCATAGAACATCATCGAAGATTAACTCTACTTCTATTATCATCTGATTATCGATTGAGCTGATCGAAGCCCGTAATCTAAATACATATTTTATTATCCACCACAATAGTATAGAAGCGTCCCGTTGGAATATGTACGGAAGGTATGAATTACTTGGTTAGATGCACAGGTCTGGATCAAATGATTTGAACTAAAATGTTGCTCTGAGGTAAAATCAGAGATAATGACGACAGAAGCAGTTTCAGAATTCCAGGGATTTTATATTTTTACAGCACAAATTGAACCTACATAGCTTGACTTTGATGAAAATACATGTCACGGATGGCAGCTGAGAGATTATGATCACGAATTGCAATACGAATTTTGTGTACTGTGAATATATTTGGTTAGGTAAATGGTAGCTTGTGAATTTAAAAATTGTAAATTATTTTCGAGACCAATAATAGCAACTCCCATATGACAATGTGATGGCGCACAGCGTCGTGCTTGTCAAGCCTCACATGACAGTGTGATGGCGCACAGCGTCGTGCTTGTCAAGCCTCACATGACAGTGTGATGACGCACAGCGTCGTGCTTGTCAAGCCTCACATGACAGTGTGATGACGCACTCGTCCTGACAAGCGCTGTGCTCAAACATGACCGCAAAAAAATTTCGGGAGGCATCAAATTTTACAAATAAGGCAATTTATTTACCGGTTGAAATTCCAGGTATGAATAAATTATCACCACAGGATTCATGAGACCCGCTTTCATTTTGGTTCTCAAAAAATTGTCGAAAAAAAGAGTAATAGCAAACAATTGATAAAATTGGTTTTGGATACACATTGCTCTAGGGCTTCCAGTTTTTCAATACCAAACTAACAACCATTTACACGTAGAGATACGAATGATGCTTCTATGTTGAAAGTTAGCCACTATCTTATAATTCTAGGATTGAGTATTATTAACCGTTCTTTTATAATAATACAAAATAGCTGAAACTATTGTAACTGTGAGTGTAGTTTCTTATTAAGCGAAAAAATTGCCAAATGAATAAAGGTTTCGAGCAACGTAATAATGAATGATGAACAGGTATATCACTGTCAACAAAGTTGACAAATACCAACAAAGTTTATGCAAGCATGATAAATTCATGTTTGTCAAAATAATACATTGCAATGTAAAACTGAATATTAAGACAGGATCCGAGTATGAGTATGTTTCGACTAAAGTAACGCTGAATGTTAGCAACGATTGCTAATATTAAATAAGAAAATTACCAGCGGCTTTCAATGGCTTTACAATAACAATTTCTCATGGTTCAATAGCAGCATTACTCGCACGAATAGCGATTTATTCAATACATATTTTGGTGTCTCGTATGCATATCATTAAGTCTCACTGTTAAGACATGGATTACGACTTCGTGATGATGAAAGTCTGTTGTGGTATGTGGATATTAGAAGACACAAATGAAATGAGTACATACATTTCTGCTGACTCAGGTAATGATTAATCAATATTGTTTGAATAGGAATAATTCTACACATAGTAAGAAATTTATAGGTCCTAGAAATAAATTACTACAATATAATAATATCCATGTATACGAAATATTCTATCGAATCTTACGTCACACTCACCCTAAAAAAAACTCACACGTGTAGAAACAAAAGAAAAGAAAGAAAGACTCTTTATTACATTCAGGTATGTATGCAATTCAGGTGAGACACAAGCCCACGTCTCGACACGGTGAGACACAAAAACAGCCTACACACTGGTCGCTCGTCTCACACACAAGTTAGGAATAAGTGACACTGTTATTGCTAATTTAATGAAGACTTGTGGTAGCCTGGGTCCTGTTTAGTAGCCTCGTTATCTGGCAACACAATTTACGAAAACTTGTCCAATTTTCAACGGTGAACGCTCACGAGAAATTTAGTTTGAGAACCTGAATGAGAAATTTTTATTATGAAAAAATAAAACATTCAGCAGCTCTGGCTTCAAATAGATTCAGAGCCTACAGAGAATTTTTTTTACTGTATTCCAGAAACCTTACATTGTTGACAACGAGGAACTTGAACTCACATTTTCAAGCCCACATAATCATGAAGAAAATTGTTCACGTTCATGATTAACATAGAAAAACTTTATCTATTAGGATTTTGTAGTAAAAAATCGGGTACACTGAAAAGACACGTGGTCAACGTATAATAAAACCCCATAGTATCCCCAGGCAAATAGCATTCGGTTCTCTAACCGACAGGCCGTTATTTTCTTTATGTTCAAGCTTCTTAAATTAAGCACCAATTTAGAATCGACCTGACGCTTTATGTTCTCCAGCAAAGTGTTTCGTGCTCGGAAACTCTAATGCAGTTACACGTTCTCGAGGAATATCCCCAATTAAGCGCCTCACTTGTGACACCTCCAAGTGGTCATCAGTATCAGGAGTCTTGAAAGCGACGATCTCACTTAAGCAAAGCAGTGCGACTCCACCAGCCAGCTATTTGTGCGCATCTGAAGTGAGGACACACATGCGAACTTTGTCTCCTGTTCGGGTAAATTGGTTACGAGGTATACAGCCAATGTAAACACTAATGTTAACAGACACTCGAGCCTTGGCGTTGGAAAAAACTTGCTCGGAAGAAAAAAACGCATATTATCATAATTATTAAAGCTCTATTAGTGCATCACAGGCTCAATTTGCTTCGAATTTGTTGGACGCAATTAGTTACGCGGAAACTTGATGCTCTATTTCCGAGCAAGCACGAAGTGGCAAATAGTTTCCGTGTTTGGGAAGTGAGGCTCTAAACACATCCTCTTAGTTTGTTTCCTTTTCTGAAGAACGAGTGTAGAATATAGACGAGTATAATTATGCACGTCACATTCATGCACGTACGGTCATTATGCTCGTCATACTCATGCACGTGCTGTCATTATGCACGTCAAGACGTGACAACTGACGAGGCAGACTGCTTCCATGAACGCGTTTAGTGCCGGCCACCAGTCGTGTTCTCCCTGCCTGCAGCAACACAACAGCATTTCAGCGTGCCACGAAAAAATGAACTCATTCACTGAATGTCCATTAATTGTATATTTTGTCTTGATTTTAGTGTTTATCAGTATAAATACAAGTCTAACTAATAACATTAAAGAAAATTATATATAATTCCAGAAAATTGAATGTCATAGAAGAAATTTTCTGTATTCTCCATTACCCTAATATCGCCTTACTAATGGGCAGTCAAAGAGCGAATACATTTTTTTTGGATACACCTTGTATTAAAAACACGTGCAAAAACACAACTGGTGAAGGGATCCGTCGCTATGGCCACCACCGTCAACACGGGACGAGGATGTTAACGTCATCAGGGATCGCTCTTGACCAAAGAATTTGTTAACTCATTGCTTATATTTTTACATTATACTTAGAACACCTATGAAATAACCTGCAGGAAAAAAGACTTATGAAATATTCATTATATTCATGGCTTATAGTCGCATACAAATTTGTGACCCAAAAAAGTCGTTCGCCATTAATGAGCTGATTATAATTTCATCTCGGGTAAAGTAGACCTCTGTTATAATAAGGAATAACTTATCTGTTAATTGCATAGCTTTTAATGTTTGCATGTATACTCACAAAATTTCTTACAATGGTTTTAGTGATGTTACTCATAGAAATGCATGCTTAGCTAGATATTTTCACGAAAAAATAACTATATGAATAGCATTTCAAGTCATGTTCTCCTAAGTAACGAGAATAACCATTTCATGTAGAAGCAGACATTACTTCAAAATGAAGAAGCTTTCAATATATACATCTCTCTAGGTTGAGCTGATAATTGCGCGAAAGCGTTAAGCCTGTACGCGTTTTAAGGCCTTGTAATATGTAGGGAAGCGAGAGTTTATGGGTGACAAGTAAACACTGAAAGAAGGAGGTAGTAAAAGGGGCCTCATCACTCAGCTCTCATCGACTAGGCGACGTTTCTACCACCTGTTTACGTATTGTGAATGCCAGAAGACGTGTTTGCATAAAAAATGAAAATTATGCTAGGGCTCATTCAAAACTCGTCAATCATCGTACCCATGTTATGATGTGAAGCAAATACATTACTCAGAATGTTTTTTTCTAGCATTGAGTGCATGAAAATATTGTAATAATAAATTTTATACCTAAACTATCTCCCTTTTTTATGTTCGAGAGTAATTTAATATATATCAGGTACCAAAACAATAGATTCACCGTCACATCGTCTCAATATAATGATATACATGATATTTAAATTAAATATCATGATATACATGATATTTAATGCTGAAAAATGCGAATAGAAAGCATTGTACAGAATTTTATTTTCTACGTCACCATTAATAATGGCAAGGTCAGGTGCAGTAGTCATAGCACTGTGTGACTCTAAAGTCTTTATCATCGTCGCCTTTCAGGTCGGTTAGCTAGTGAGCTCCATGAAAAAATTTATATCTCAAATATTAGGGAACATTTTTGGAGTATATCATACTTCAATTATATGATACATCGTTATCTCTTGGTTACAAAAAAAATTCTATTCAAACATGACAGTATTTCACAGCAGTAAATAAAAATATGGTGATTGTCATTTATTGCCTTTGTTATTGATATTTCGAAAAACGTCCAATGTAAGGTACAATTTGTTAAATTTTCACTAGAGACAGAGTCTCACTTTACGCTACTGTCCTCACACGGTGAGTAAGGAGAAATAGTTATACGCTTGCATAAAATACTATTTTATGGAAGGAAAAGTATTCAAAAATATACTACCACTATATTTTGCACGCAGTTTCTCTTCTATAGCTATCCATTGAATGGTATCTCGAGTAGAACTCGTCGAGTAAAGTACACGATAAATTCTGCTGGAGAAATACGAAAAATGTCATAGGAAGGGAATTTCACTACCACTTTCTCTTTAATAAAGTCATTAATATAACAGGTACAAGTTCCCAAAAGATGCTTATGGTTTTTAGGCACCCTCTCGCCAATCTTCCTCTTACCGAGCCACCAAAAATCACGCACATAAATGGCTTTATAATTCGCACGCAGGCATCGTTACGGGTTAACGAGAACGCATGGAGCAGCCAAAGACAGACTTGATGGTCGGTCATGCAGACTTGAACTATTCCTCATGTCCGGAGACGAGCCATCGACCCAGTCTGTTGAAGGAAGCTATGCGAGACGTGCGTTGCATATGAACTTAGAGGTCTATAACCTCTGCATGGACATGCTTTTGCAGGGTACGTGCGATTATGACGTCAAGCAGAATTTCATTTCTTGGAAGGAGCATAATACCCCATGCTTTCTGAGTCACAATGGAACCAATAAAGCACCCAAGTCTTTCAGTGAAAGAGTTATAAATCGTTGTGATGTATTCTATGCAAAGCATTATAGTAAGGCATTTAAAAGCAGCAACGACAAACCACTTCGTTAGGGTGTTTTGTGAAAGATATAAAATAAGAACATACTCTTTTTGTAAATACAGGGTATCTCAAACATCTGCATTACTATCTGACTGCATATTAACAGGGGGAGACAAGACCAAAGGAAGAATATTAGAGTTTTTCTATATCATTTTATCATCTAAAATTTATGATTATATTCTTTAATTAAACTTATTACACATGTATCTATATGAACAAACACCTAAATCAAAACAAACTACTTGAGTAATGGGCAATCAAAGAGTTAGTACACTATTTGGGACACCCTGCGACAGATTTTTCCTCCTTGCAAGTGATTAATGAAACTAATATTTTTAGCGTAATGCTTCACGAAATGAAGCTTTAACTTGACTCCGAAGTGGTACGTATGTGTACCACTTAGGTTAGGTTCTGTAATTTTTTCAGATCCTTCTAGGGACTATGCGTACAAAGTGAAGTTTTACACCAATCAGGCAATCGGAGGCAACGTGTTAACTTTCAAAATCGCAAATAATTTATTTTTCATTTTCTGAATGCGAAATGCAATAATTATAATCATATTACAGCAGAATATTTCACAAGAAAAGTTTTTGGGTCTCATATCACAATTTTTCTAGTGCTCGTTTGAGTTGATAACTGCCGCTGCTGTTGACACAATCAAAAAATGCTGGCCCAATAACTCCTCACTATTTGTTATTTTTTAAGCAGTTTTCATCATATTAAAAATCATAAAAAATAGTGTAGCTCTACTGAACGCAAAACGAAAACACTGAAAACCATCTCATCTAAAAATATATCTTGTCAAAACACTCCTACTACGTCCAGTCAAAATTTCGGCCTCAGACTTTACACCATTTTTAAGATCTGACATCATTTTTAAAACCTAAAGAATTTATTCCCGCTATTAGTTAAAAGGAAAATAGCTGGACAGCAGCGCCGTGTATTCCACTAACACAATGAAGTTCAGTCAATCTTAACACCGCCATCGCTGACCGGAGGTCACTTAGCGTTGCTTCCACTTAATTCTGCTCTTATCGATAAGTGCTGGCCTGCATAAAGAATATAAAAGCCTGTCTTTACAGTCAATCGAACGTTATCTACAGGAAACAGCAGTCGCTATTCCGTATTGATGACTAAGATAATGTAAGAACGTAAGGTGGTTGGATCGATTGTAACTCGGTCTTGTTAAGCTAGCGATTTGATTTGACATTAGTGCCACCTTTGTTCAAATGAGATGCACCTTACAGAACATGGCGCTAACAAAGTTAGGGTGTACAGCTCATAGTTATATGATACATACGGAGGGTCGTAGCGATTTCATTGTTGTACAGGAAATAAGATAGGAATTCCGGTTTAATGCAGAAACAAGAATATCTTCAGAGGAAATTTATTTAATACTTTATACATGAAACTAGTTAATGCTGCTTGAGTTTTTTTAAACCGAAGCGTTTCTTTAGAAGTTTAGGCAAACAAAAACATAAACAAATATGAAGATACCATTGTTTAACCTTTCTATAAAATATTTCAAAGTCCCAGTCAATTCAGACAAGCCACGGTAAACCCGCAGGCACTATTAAGGATGAGGGTGTAGATTTTTCTTGCATATTTACGCTTTAGTGAAAGGCTTTCTCTGAAGTCTAAGACCAATACAAGCAGAATTACCATGGACGCCCAAATAATGTGACATAAAGCGTCATCATCGTTTTCTGACCACAGCGCTATTTTTCAGATTCTGCACCACAACTCCCCAAATGAATACGAAAAGGAACAGTTGTTTCTTGAGAATGATTAACAAAAGATTGATGCAGAAGCAGAGTAGGTGTAGATGACCCCATTTCTTTTAGCTTCATAATGACTGAACGTACGAGTAAAAATTCCGTAAAAAGAGTTTACTAACACAAAACTCAGAGCCAACTATCGAAACTCAAACAACGAGCGAGATAGACTTTGATGACATATTTGAATTTGTGAATAGAACCTTCTTTCATTAGATTAACTGACTGTGCAGCCTGTGTTTAGATGTCACTCAAAATACTCATACTCGTACGTACATCGTATTGATCATTGAAGTTTATATGAGTAAATTAATACTAATGATAAAATATGAATAATTAACAAACATACGAATAGATGAACAAAAATTCACTTCTCTTTCGATGATTTTGTAAATTTTTGCAGAAGCTTCTACACTTATTTTTTAACTAAAGAAAAACTAGAGCTAAAAAATGTACACACGCCAAAGTACATTTCCTTAATTCCTGCTAAATTTTCACTTGTAATTCGAGTACATATTTCCTTGAGTTGCAATCGTCATTGTTTTTATCGCTAGAGCTTAATTCTTTTCCAATTGAATGAAATATTTTCTGTTTCATAAATTCACCTCTGGCAAGGAATTCGATGAACACAACACGTAACCAAATAAGTGGAAAGGAATTTTGACTATCATAATGTGTTGAACATCTAAGTGTTATGTGGTCCAAGTTACCTACATTTTCAAATATTCCAGACGGAAGAAAATACGTAAAATATTTTATATCATAATGACAACAAGCTTGTTTTTGTTCGAGATTAAAAGGAGAGAGAGTGAATCAAAATGTTGTCATTCTTTGCAGGGCTTTGTTTTGATTAGTGAATAAATTTATTAGTCGAATTGATAAACTTTTTTTAAAAATTCTTCATCTTGATTAGCAAATAAATTTACTAGTAACATTCACAAATTTTGTTAGAAACTGTTTATTTTGCTTAGTGAATAAATCTATTAGCCAAATTGATGAACTCTCGTTACATATTGTCCATTTCGATTAGTGAATAGATTATAAGTCACAGTGACAAATTTTCGAACAAAATTTAATAGCTTGTCAGCTAGACTACAGAAATGTGGCTAGCAATCAAATGCAGGCCATCATATGTATTTTAAACAGTTGCAAGTACGATATTTCGAATACGACGAATAATTCCTCACTTCGAGTTAATATACCAAAAGAAAAAAACTGTCCATAAATGATCAATAAGGAGATCCATAAATGATCAATAAGGAGATTGTAGTCCATTTCAACTATGCAGAATTTTTTCTTTATTCTTTAATACATCTTCCAAGTAGCGATTGCATGCTCTGTCATTTTATTCATCAAGTAATGTTCCGAGACAAAGAACTAGATAGCTCCTTGTTAGTCACACAAATACTACACAAACCCACTTACAAATAGTCAGTGGAGACGATTCAAACTATTTTTCTATATCAACTCGGAATAAATGCATAGTGAAAGTGATTCGTTTCGTCCGTTTATATTATTAAAGAAGTAGTGGTCGATACCACGAAGAAGTGCACTGCATACAAACATAAATCTGGCATGAGCAGCAAATCATGAGCTTGGAGCTTCATTTATCACCTAATTCTTTGATCATCAAGCGAAGAACATGGAACATCCATAATAACAAGTCGTATTCTCTACAGAGCTCCATCGCACATCAGCTCAACGTTAAGATAGGCGCCTTCTTTTCGTTTAGGTACCTTCTTTTTATGACAGATAGATATCACATAATTGAGGACAGACTGGACCCTCATCAGTTCCACTTATATTTACGATTACACTCAAAAGATCGACTTTATTTTGACAGGGATGACAATGGACTCAACGAATACTGAGAACGATAAGCCACAAAAAATTGCGTCAACCCATTCATTTACTTTTAGTATAATCCAACGAACAATTCTAGTACAATCAACTGCAACAAAATAAGTCCAAATACAAAATTTTTTGAGGAATCGGATGCAGTGACACATATACATGCTTTCCCGTTAATTATGAGAGCAATAAGCTGTACTTATACACAAAGACTTCCCTAAATCCAACGACTCCATTTCCTTTTCCAATTCGTAAAGAAATATCTCTAGCTTATAGAAATTCATTCATCATGTGATATATATTACAGCTAATTCATAAATAGACCTAAATGTCTGGAGCAAGGAAAATGTCTGCACGTCATTTTATAATTCTTGCCTTCCTGCAGCATGTGACCTGCACTCGAGCTCGGCACGTGGTCAAAAACGAATCACAGTTTCTGTAGTTTTTAGTTCCATTAAAGTTGGACCTTTGAACCTCTAGCTTTGTTCAGCAGGAAGCAGTGTAGCATGACATTAATATATTTTATCTAGCAGTGTTATGCATTGTCGTTTATTTATTTTATTCATATTTATTTTAAAGTGAAAGTAACATGCGAGCGATTTGTTTGAATGTTACAGTTCCGTGGACTCAGGCCAATAAATAAATTCCGAGAAAGTCTACGTGATGACTTCGCCTAAATTGGAGGTACATCACGTCCTTACGACGAATGTAACAAATAAGTGCAGTAAAAAAATATACTAGCCGCATATTTAGTAACTGGAATTTCACTGATAGCAAGTAAAAAAGAGTCATTCTTCTAAATGAAATAAACTTCACAACAATTTGTTTATTTGTTTCAAATTACAAGCAGCGTAATTTTTCAGGCTGTGGCTCTTATTTAACACTGCACAAAATTGTTCCTTCCTTCAGAAAAGAGCTGAGTCATGCTTACTACCCCGGAAACTGCTGTCATTTTCGGAGCAGTGAAACAGCAATAAATAACTGGACGTTCATCTTTACGCTTCCAGATCAATACGACGGTCGATGACTGTCGAGTTAAGCACATAAATAGTAATTATTTTCCGTTTGTCTCTCACTGAAGACGCTAAAGAAAGATAAAAATTAACGCTGAAATACTGCAGTCTGTACAGTAAAAGTGAGTGAACTGATATGTATGTCGTACCGTCGCTAAACTATTTCTCCCTCAGGCTCTACTCACACTTTTGTTTGCGTGAAGTCTACATGGTTAACTCATGAAAGTGTACGCTTCATTATCATTGATGTAGAGGTAGAATTTATAGCAATATGTTATGAATACCTACAACTCGTGCGGGCAGTAGGCGTACCGGGACATAGAGCCTCATCTCAATGTCGTGGGTGCAATTCCGAACGTTTCTTTTACAGTATAAAAATTCTGTTGTGCTTTGAAAATTCTGAGAATCCTTGACTTTTTCTTATAGAAGCAAGGACATTTTTACTGATCCTGCAAGACATTGAAAACAATGGAGTCTAGTTTTGCACGAGGATGCAGAACACATATCCACTTGTACACCATACATCACCTAACTAAAAACACTAATTTCTGGAGCTTCTGAATAAGTTTCTGTGGTACTTGTTGGATAGGAAAGTTTCAAATTTACGAAATAAGGGAGAGGGTCAGATCACACTAGATTAAAAGTTGCACAAATCTGTGCACGGATTTGTAAAGTATTCTAAGCTGGTGTCAACACCGATGGCGGAGGAAAAAAATGCAGTGAGAGGTTTAACTTCTGATCAAATAATCATTATTTCAACTTAACCAATTTAAATTAGTGCAATTTACTCGCAATCAATTTGTCTTAAAAACATTCCTAAGTATTTAGACGGCTGCTTCTTCATGAACAGGAAGGAGAATCTCAGAGTAAATAGTTGGTTACCTTTTCATTGAGATAGAGGCCAGTCTAACAAACGAAATCTAGTTGCTGACCGACTCGATGACAATATTCTGAACGAGATGAAGGTAAGTATTATAGGGGGATGAAGGCTACTCTCCCAATGAGATTAAGGCCACTCTCCCAATCTACTCAATGAATAAGATAAGGACAACTCTCCCTATGAGATGAAGGTTACTCTCCCAACAAGATGAAGGCTACTTTACTAATGAGATGAAGAGTACTCTCCCTAGGAGATGAGGGCTACTCTCCCTACGAGATGAGGG
>VCRD01005296.1:0-36077 GCA_006783055.1 Trinorchestia longiramus
TGTGTTGTGTGGATGCCTGTAGAGTGGGACTATCATTGTGTTGTGTGGATGCCTGTAGAGTGGGACTATCATTGTGTTGTGTGGATGCCTGTAGAGTGGGACTATCATTGTGTTGTGTGGATGCCTGTAGAGTGGGACTATCATTGTGTTGTGTGCAAGGTTTGACCTTCTTCTACAGGGCGGATACTCCGATGCCTGCTCAGCCACCGCCCTCACCTGAGCCTCTTACCTCGACCATTAACCAACAACTAATTTGTTATCTTGTGCTGGCAAAATTGCATTTTGTGCTAGTCAGATTGCATGTTGTGCTGGCAAAATTGCGTGTTTTGCTGGCAAAATTATATTTTATGCTGGCAAAACTGCATTTTGTGCTGGCAAAACTGCATTTTGTGCTGGCAAAACTGCATTTTGTGGTGGTAAAACTGCATTTTGTGGTGGCAAAATTGCATTTTGTGGTGGCAAAATTGCATTTTGTGGTGGCAAAATTGCATTTTGTGGTGGCAAAATTGCATTTTGTGGTGGCAAAATTGCATTTTGTGGAGGCAATTTGTTGTTTCTTGCATTAAAGATTTTGTGAAGATTTACGCCCGTCAATAGTAATATTTCAGTTGATCATTTCTTTCTTGATTTCTAAGTTTAGCGATCACATTTGTACACGATATGAATAATATTACTACTAATTAACAAAATATATCCATTAATTGTTATTTTATGCACTTCAAAATAGAATTAAATTTTACATGAACACATGCAGATCTGAGCATTGCTTGCTGCGTGTTCCCGGTCATATTCTTGTATAGTTAACTATAAAAATTAGTGGAACACTTTTTTACTACATTGCTTTGTATGAAATTTTAATTTACTTTTTATTATTTATTTGTAAATGAAAGTAGGCTAGGGATGTGAGATTGTTTTCTTTCGTTTTGCACGGCTGGAATACGTTTTTTGAGTCGATGTGAAATAAGTTTTCTAAATATATGAGTTTTCTTGAAAAGTTTAGGAGCACAAATGACTGGCGAGGGGAAAAACCATCGTTTAAGTTACTGAAAATCTTGAAAAAAGTAACTTGTAAATCACGAGTGCTGCGGGGGCTTAAAAATGATTAACGAGCGAGGCATTAATGATTAATGTCTGGCTGACTGCCATATATGGCAACTGCATTGATGATCAATGCTTCCCTGACTGCCATATATGGCAACCGCATTAATGATTGTTTCGCTGACAGCCATATATGGTAACCACCTCAGGCTTCACCAATTAAAGTTAGGTGGGGTTACTTGCAGCAGGGGTTGGGTGGGATTACCTGCAGCAGGGGTTATTGGATGGGGTTACCTGCAGCAGGGGTTATTGGATGAGGTTACCTGCAGCAGGGGTTATTGGATGAGGTTACCTGCAGCAGGGGTTATTGGATGTTACCTGCAGCAGGGGTTAGTGGATGAGGTTACCTGCAGCAGGGGTTGGATGGGGTTACCTGCAGCAGGGGTTGGATGGGGTTACCTGCAGCAGGGGTTGAGTGGGGTTACCTGCAGCAGGGGTTGGATGAGGTTACCTGCAGCAGGGGTTGGATGGGGTTACCTGCAGCAGGGGTTGAGTGAGGTTTAACACAGCTTGGTCTGGGTTAAGTCAGGTTTGGTTTCGGTACATCAACTTTTTACTAACCCGATACTGACGTGTGCCAGCCCGATTTCGGATATTAAAAATATTTCTAATCGTTGTAAACCAATCATACAAAGCTCCGATTTAAAGCCACAATATCTCACGTTGAAGTTTACTCTCTCAATATCTACGTGCTTAAATTTTCTATAAAATATATTTTGTGATCAAGTATCGTGATGAAAAATTTAATATCAGGCAGTGAAATGAAGCACCTTTTCTGTGGATTTGTGAATTTACGTTCGAAATTTTGTCACCGATTTCAGCTATAACGAAGGTGTTCCGAATAGTCATCACTACTCTTAGTTGTAGTAGAGTTATCGATTCAATTTTTACAATGATAAAGCTATAGCTTTTGTCACTTTTGTTCCTTCACTCCTCGATATCACTAGCTCCAACATCCTATTAATTGTAATGAATACGAAAATTCAAATCTTGATGAAATTTCTGCCAATTTTTCTCTTTATTTCTATCCATTGTGATGTTCACAATGCGATCGTGGTTAAATTGCTCATTCCAATTTAACGGCACAATCTCGTATCTTATTTAATGTTAGCATCTGTTTTCTGTTCGGGGATAATGAACTTACCTTAACGATTGCAAGCCTGTCCGCTTGTTCTTGTGCAAATACATTGATGAATTTATTTAGCAATGCTCCGTTGCAATCGTTCCACGTAATGTTGAAGACAATCGAAAGTTTGTGTTGCCGTGCAGCATCAAGCGAGCTCTGTGCACTCGCTCAGCAACATGCACACATCGCTACACGATGCAAACGTGCTGCTTGCAATCTAGCAGCGTTCTGCTTGACCGCATTGCGTTGCTGTACGCAAATACTTGTCGTTTCTGTCAACTTTTTATTTCAAATTTACGCCAGATGAAATAAGAAATCCTATTCTGCAATCGAAATCTGGCAAGAAAAAGAAGCTCCCTGTGCCTTCTTCACTATGCTGACCTTTTGAAGGCGAACAAACCAGTTTTGAAGAAGTCATTCTGTTTTAGACCCAATACGGACTGACTTGTTTTTCATTGCCTTGTTAGGGTTGGCAATGGGAAACTGGTTTAGGGTGTAATGTAGCTATGTTATTAGTTCTGAAGTACTTTTTTTTCGCTGCCGTGTTAACGTAGGCAATAGTGCACTGGTCTAGGTTGTAATGTAGCATTGTTAGTAGTTCTGAAAAACTCTAAATTATCTAAAATAATTCTTATGTATATCGTTTTGTTTATATATTTGCTTTTCAATGACGGCACTTTTCATAATCATCAGTTTGTGGAGGAGTGTGCATGTGTGGAAACCATAATTGTCACTAAGCGAAGTTACAGCACTTGTGTATCATTTAATTTTTTCTATCATTATCGTATAGCGCGTTGTGTGCACAGAATTCACTTGTATTCTGGTTCGCCAATCCACTTTCATGACTCACGACTTAAAAATGCGTTTTGTATCGTAATTTATACCAAAGGAAATTCTTAACCCTTACGGTACCATCATGCAAATATCAGAACCTTTTCAACATATTTAACATCAAATTTAAAAAAGATGCTTTGTGATGTTTTACGATCACTGCATTGTCCTGATCAAACTGTAGCTTGCACTGCCCTACCAGCGTTTGCACAGACACACGTGTTGCTCTGCATCTTAATAGGCGAAAAATGACTGCGGCTACTAGAGATGCCGTCAGTACCGAAAGGGTTAAGGCACTCAGGCCATTATTTCCCTGTAGTAACGCATGTCTTAAATTACTATACATCACTGCTAAAGCAAGCGAGTTTTGTTCGTGTCTGACTACTTGTACGGTTAGCAGCTACTGCAAGCGTCTTTTTGCCGGTCCTCCTAAATCATGATTTCTTTCCAAGGAAACCTTCCTGAATTTTTAGAATGCACATTTTTGCAATACTGCAACTTTAGTCTTGCTTAGCAGTAATACAACCTTCATATCACGACACGCTACTGTTCATCGGTCGTGCTAAATCATTGTTTTCAATTAAATAATTTTGATGTGCTTATTTTTGGGATGTTACTGTAGCGTTATTCATGTTGAGCAGTGAGGTAACAATCATGTTTCACCCTCCACTGAGCGTCCACACATAATTTAGCGCACTAAAGCTGTGACCGAGTCAACACATAATTTAGCGCACTAAAGCTGTGACCGAGTCAACACATAATTTAGCGCACTAAAGCTGTGACCGAGTCAACACATAATTTAGGGCACTAAAGCTGTGACCGAGTCAACACATAATTTAGCGCACTAAAGCTGTGACCGACGCTACGTTTGTACATAGACCTGGAACATTATTCTATACCGTCACCTTGGCGAGACGTTCGTACTTTTACAAAAAATCGTCCTCGCCTTCAGCGTCTTTTGTCGAGTTTACGGTGCGTCTGTTCGGCCCTGCTACTGGAGACGAGAAATGAGTATCTCTTTTAAAGGGTCGGAATTTTGGTTAACCGTGTAAGACACTAGTGGAAAACTAACCAATTGTTTTCACTTTAGTTCTTTCTCTACCAAAACAGTTAGTCTACTTAGCATGTGCCTAACATAGGTGTGTTTTTCTCACAAACCTTGGCAATCTGAATAGTTTAAAAATTATTTCATGTTGAGCTAATTTAGCTACACGTTGTAGCGAATATCCGGTAACAATTGCATTAGGTTCAGATTTCTTACTGCAACTCTTAACACGTTGTTTCCGAAGTGGTACGTATGTGTACCTCTTAGGTTAGGTTCTGTAATTTTTTCAGATCCTTCTAGTGACTATGCGTACAAAGTGAAGTTTTACACCAGTCAAGCAATCGGAGTCAACGTGTTAAAAATCCTCCATGCTGTCTCCTTCGTACTAGACTTTCATCTTACGCCGTTCGATGTAAAGTTATCGAATGGTAACGAAAGTAATCGAAAATTGGCTTTTGCATGGGACTGCTTCGTTTATATACATCAGTAGAGCTGTCCTATGAATCTGACGAAACAATTCTACAGAGTTTTCATCGTGAAACAGATTTTAGTTCATGCATACATGTTATTCCTACTTGTAATTACGATATTTTGACACTGACGTACAATATATAGGATCTGAACTCCATGTCCTCTGTTCTATGATTTGAAAGCGACAATGACTGGAGCGGTTATCGAATCAAGTATACATTACATATACAGGGTGGGATGTAATTCCTGTTACATGCTTTAAATTCCGACTTAATAATTATAATTTTGCAAATATTACCCAATGTGATTTTTAAAATTAACTATCAAGGATGTACCTAATTTTTTATTTGAACAATTGGCCATTAACTATTAACAATGTTTGTAGAATTGATGCGAAAGTTCATTATGGGGAAGCATGAACATCCGAAATATTCAAACTAGGGAAAAACCTCAAAATCAATGGAAAGTTTATAAAAACAACAATTGACCTAAACCTTTTCAGAGTATCACAAATCTAAAGTGAAAATTGAATAAAAGCCGTGAGATAATACCCTTAAAAGTAATTCGTGAGGCCATCAAAGACTTTTCTAGAAGACTTCACGAATTAGGTACAAGGGAAGCATTTAAAATAATATTCTTTAGTCGCAGATTTGTAAACTACTTACTATTTGTTTGAGTCAAACCTTGAAATAAATGTCTTTTTTCAAGAAAACAATTGTTTCTTTTGTAACGGTGTTTATGCCCCATCCTGCCCATTGGGTTTTCATTTCTTAATGCTAACGTCTTAAGACTAGTGATGATGCTCCCAGTGGCTGTTCATGTGCTTACGAGGTAATAACAATTTTTTACTTACAGTGTGAGTGATTAAACATACTTTTAATTGAGTTAACTTTTTTTCGTGCTGTAATCATTTTTTGTCTCTCGCTGCTCATTCAAATCGCTCAATTTGAACAAAGATCTCTCAATTTGAACAAAGATCTCTCTGAATTTCATTCAATTTATTAGTCCTATGTATATTTCAATTTCGCACTCATCAATAACATTAATTCTGTCCTGTATCCAGCTGCTCAGAATAATTTGGTATGTGCGTATCATTATCTCACACACAGATCGTAGGATGCGATTTCGTATACATTACACACGTGCGCAGCGATGACGCCTCTTTGGTAGCTAGGTTACACCTACGTCATGTTTGGTCCGTGTTATTGTAGCCTGTGTCCTGCTCTCTATTGTGTGCTGACTCAGTTTTTTTGGGAGACTTTTGTGTTCGTTTAGTTTGTGCTGTAGCAGGTAGGTTTAAAGACCACAAAAGGTTGACATGAGGCAAGATTCAGACTGTGAATGGGTCGTTCATTAGTATGCTCTAACGGAAAGACAGGCGGTTCATTAAAACCTGCAAAAAATAGTATAAGAAGATTTGCAGGACAAAGCTACTTATTTTCTTCTATGCAAATATACTCTAGATGACAAATTTTAGACAGCTGCGTGTTGCTTTATATTAGGTTGTTACAAAAATAATGGCCGATTTCAGTAGCTTTCCAGACCTTCGAGCGGCCATTATTTTTGTAACAACCTAATATGACGTAAGACATAGATGCACGTAGATACATACATGCTTGTCTTGAAGCTATGTTACTTTTACCTTTCAACTTCACTTTATTGCACATATTCTTTGGATTTGCTACTCAATAGTATTACATTGAGGTAAATGATCGTACGAAATCTTTATAAAACCTTGAGTTTCACGCCACAAAAGCTCAACACAAAACTACTTGGCTAACATGGTGAGCGCTGCGTAGACCAACAACAGTAATAACTCACAACACTTCTACTACAGCATCGAACAAAAAACAACGCTCGCTAGAGTAGCTGATTGCTCTCATGCATGAAGTTACGCCACTCGAGGGTTGCAAGATGGAAATAGTGATCATTTCTTGTATTGTGCCTCACTGCAGTTGATGGTTGCTTTAAAAAACAATTCGTTGGAGCTTTTTGGTAAATATTCCCGAGCGTATCAGCCTCACAAGTCGTACTCTGAGGTTTCATTGTGAAATTCTTCACAATTTATAATACTAAAAGCGAGTTAGTTAACATTTTCGTTGCATTTTTCCTGTAATTGTCGAGTGCATGGAACTTGTTTCTCTATCAAGCATGACGTGGAGGAACCAATCAGAGTTGTATTGGAACGGTAGTCGTACGAGGCACAGCGGAGCTGTGGAACACTAAACACAGTAGTGCAATGGAACTCTAGGTACAGTAGTGCAATGGAACACTAGGTACAGTAGTACTGTGGAACACTAAACACAGTAGTGCAATGGAGCACTAGGTACAGTAGTGCAATGGATCACTAAACACAGTAGTGCAATGGAACACTAAACACAGTAGTGCAATGGAACACTAAACACAGTAGTGCAATGGAACACTAAACACAGTAGTGCAATGGAACACTAAACACAGTAGTGCAATGGAACACTAAACACAGTAGTGCAATGGAACACTAAACACAGTAGTGCTATGGAACACTAGGTACAGTAGTGCTATGGAACACTAGGTACAGTAGTGCTATGGAACACTAGGTACAGTAGTGCTGTGGAACACTAGGTACAGTATTGCTGTGGAACACTAGGTACAGTAGTGCTATGGAACACTAGGTACAGTAGTGCTGTGGAACACTAGGTACAGTATTGCTGTGGAACACTAGGTACAGTAGTGCTATAAAACACTAAGCACGGTAACGCTATGGAACACTAGGTACAGTAGAGCTATGGAACACTAGCTGCTGTAGGTGCCAGATCGTGACCACCTTGACCCACAAATCTTAGTAAGGGAAAGAGACGCACTTTCGTGTCTCTTTCTGGAGAGAGAAGGAAGTCAGCACCGACGCCCAAATGTAAACGATGGCAATCTTCTTCTTTTCTTCCTCCTATTCATGAAGGTATCTATCATTGTCAGTTTAAGGATCCTATCCTTATAAACGATGTAAGCTAGGCACATGTATGCGTTCTGTAAGTGTAGTTGGCAGTTCTTCTTCCTCTTGTTTCACATTTATTGGAGCTTTGGAAATGAGTTTATGCAACTCCATGCCTTCAGGGATGTTTCATTGTTACTCTGAAATTCAGGACCCAGGCTGAAAGAAGTTACAGGAGATAATTTCTCGTTCTACACGTGGCATTATCTCCCCTACCGATACAGACACATCAAACTGTCACCATTTTTTCCTCTCTGTGATGTTTTATCTTGAATTATTTCCTATCCAGGCATAGATTTATCACGTGCTTTCTACGTTTAACTTGCTGTTTCTTTTACCCTTGAGTTAAATATTCCAAGTTTTTAAAACAGAAGCAGCAAACCTATTACTTCACACATGTTATAAGCTTGGTTGTTACAAACACTTGAACTTCTGTGACTACTTTTACTGCAGAGGAACACAAATCAGACTTATTTCTCCGGGAAACCCACTCAAGGTTTTGAGTTCGTGTCAAACTATTTGGTGTTAATTACTCTGTTGATCATTAATGAACCCGTTAGTTACCCTATTGATTATTAATTAACCCGTTAGTTAACCTGTTGATAATTAATTAACCCGTTAGTTACCCTGTTGATTATTAATTAACCCGTTACCTCGGTTGATTATTAATTAACACGTTAATTGCAGAATTGATCATTACTTCTACAATTACGGACACCATTGATTTATTTCTTATGAGTTTGCACCAAACAATTAATTACCTTTACCGACGCTGGCTTTTACTTGTAACATTTTTAATTATTATTTAATTTAAAAAATTATCTCATTGGGGTCTTCTCAGCAAATTCTATTTCAAGTGAATCTTATTTTGGGCTTCTCTATTACTCGTTCTTTTGTATTCTTAGTCAACGTAAAAGACTGTTTTTCTAATATATCTTGTTGCGCTACTGGTTTACAAAGAACAAATAATTATTTATGCCTGATTATAATCAAAGAAAATATCAATAAATGTTTAAAGGTTGAACTGTTGTGCATTTTTCATTCTAATCAATTTTATTTTCGCATTTTATTGTCCTTCGCCGTGGTATATTTTCTTTATTCTCCTCACTTAAGATTGTATATCTTTTTGCTATTTCTTCAATTAGTTTGTGATGCACAACGTTATTCCCTAACCACTTGATTTGATACCATTTTCGTTTTATTTCCCATGTAATCCTATTCCGTGAACTCCGTTCCAATCGTTTTCTTTTGATTTTCTGCTACTGTTTGATTTTATGCGCGTGTTGCTCGACTTGCATGTCAAGTACTGCAAGATCCATGCGGCTTGTGTGACCCTGCAAGTTGACTTGTTTGACGCCTCGTGCTACTTCCACTTTCGCTTCCATAATGCAAACTTGACTAGACATAGTTGTTTAAAATCACTCGGTACTTCCACTTTCGCTTTCATAATGCTAATGTGACTCGGCACGTTGAATTGTTTAAAACCTCTCGCTACCTCCACTTTCGCTTCCATAATGCAAGTTTTACTGCACGTTTAGTTGTTTAAAATCTCTTGCTACCTCCACTTTCGCTTCCATAATGCAAGTTTTACTGCACGTTGAATTGTTTAAAACCTCTCGCTACCTCCACTTTCGCTTCCATAATGCAAGTTTTACTGCACGTTTAGTTGTTTAAAATCTCTTGCTACCTCCACTTTCGCTTCCATAATGCAAGTTTTACTGCACGTTTAGTTGTTTAAAACCTCTCGCTACCTTCACTTTCGCTTCCATAATGCAAGTTTTACTGCACGTTTAGTTGTTTAAAATCTCTTGCTACCTCCACTTTCGCTTCCATAATGCAAGTTTTACAGCACGTTTAGTTGTTTAAAACCTCTCGCTACCTCCACTTTCGCTTCCATAATGCAAGTTTTACTGCACGTGAATTGTTTAAACCTCTCGGTTCTTCTACTTTTGCTTCCATAATGCAAGTTTTAATGCACGTTTAGTTGTTTAAAACCTCTCGCTGCCTCCACTTTCGCTTCCATAATGCAAGTGTGACTGAACGTTGAATTGTTTAAACCTCTCGGTACTTCTACAGTACTTTCGCTTCCATAATGCAAATCTGACAGCACTTTGAGTTGTTTTAAACCTCTCGCTACCTCTACTTTCGCTTCCATAATGAAAATGTGATTGCAAGTTCAGGTTGTTTAAAATCTCTTACTATAATACTTCCACTTTTGTTCGCCTGCTTCAGTGTTCACAGTACTTCTAAGGAATCCTCCCAGCCCCTTACTTGGGGTTTCATGGCTGCGGTAACAGAGTTTTTAACGCCGCAAAAACAAGCTTTGTTTTTGCCAGCGACTCCGAAACTAGCTTGTAGTGCCAGACCTTTCAATGAAAGGTCAATAGCATTTGTTTATATTAAAACTTCGACCAGTAACCATGTAGTAATTTTATGTTCATTGTAAGCATCGGTTTCCTTGCAATTCGTGTGGCATATTTTTAGCTTCGGAAACCAAAATTTTACGTAGTGTTTTTCTTCTGCTTCACAAGTAGGAAAAGTAAAAAAAATTCAACTCTCGCACGAAAAATTGCTTTTAACACTATAATTTCGTAGAATTATTGCGCGTCACCACGTACAGGTGTATTTATTCTCAGAATTTTCAAAGTTTATGCTCATTTAAAGGCAGTGTTACAATGATGAGTGAGAGAACGCTGTTAGGATTTCAAGACAAAAGTGGTCATCGCCTCAAAAAACTTGACCGATTGGAGGACACAAGCAAGTTTTTTGAGAATCAGTAAAGTGGTTAGCTCCACTCATCAAAGTTTGAAACCGAGTACTTCACAGTCAATGCGAAAGTAAAGCTTCTTCAGTGTTGAAGACAGTGAAATGTCTTTAGTTATCATGAATAATAGCAATTACTTCAAGATTAAATAGAGACATCTCGCTTCCATGGTCGTGACTCTGTGCATGAATTACAAAGTGATGTACTGTAATCAGACATAAGAAAGGCATAAAACTAATTTGCAGTAAGAATTTAAGATATTTAACGGTATATTTTTTCATGAAAATGGAGCTAGCAAGAAATAGGTAACTGAGATTTACCTAAAAGTTTCGCGTGGCTTACAATCAAGATTACCCGAAAGCTGTGCTCTGTTTTGCATCGAATCTTTGTTAAATTTCCAAAAACTTAGAAGAGACCCTAAATAAATTAATACAGGTTTAGTTGTAGGCACTCCTTAGGCTGTTACATAAAATCTAATGGATTTAATTTCTGACTTCGTTTCACTTCATTTGCCAGTTTCTATTTATTACGGGGAAAACCAATGTCTCATTTTAGGAAACTCGTTGAAGATAGTTGTTGGTTCTGTCCCTACAATTTTTTCTTTTTTATTTTCGTTTCAGGGATTTATTTTGGTACAAATGCCTGCATAACTTATTTCGCTCAATAACATATTTTAAAAATTTTGTTTCCATTTCCAATCAATAGATTTTCTTGCAAGTGCGAGTCAGTGATTATCTTCAGATAACTGTTCTTCAACAAAGCTTCATTCTCTGGGTCAAAGTTAATTGGGACTTCTTGGTTGAGAAAGTACTCGTCAGACCGTGGTCTACTCAGTCGTGGGCTGCAGAGCTGAGGTGCCATACACTAGTATCTCCTTCATGCCCTTGTTCCACTCCAGTGAGAAATGTACTCTCACCATCGACCTGGGTACCTCAAATAATTGACCACGTTTGTTTGTATGTACTGCGAATATACGCTCACTGTTTACTGTGTTTCTGTGGTGGTTGGCCACGTATGTTTGTACCATGAATATCTGTTCACTGTCTACTCGTGTTTCTGTGATAATCACGTACATTTGATAGACGTACCTGTTCTTGAAACTTGTCGAATGCTTTGAAGGTAAATTAGGAAGGTGCTCATAAGATGCAAGGTGTCGATAGAAGTATGGAGGAACCTCGGCAGAGAAAATGAACTCAGTTTTCAGTAGTCAAATAATGTTGTGCTCTTATTTATTACTCAGTCGGCAATTTTGTATGTAGGCGATGTTAAATCATGTTTAAATTTAAAAAAGAATATGTTTATTACTGGAGCCTTTCCACGTACGTTTGTCATCAAATTAACTCCTTTATTCTAGGTGTGCAGAGATAGGAAATCAAAAGTTATCGGATGAGATAGGAGACTAGTTTAAGAAAAAATAAACTGGAAAATAGATGACAATGTTGCAAAAATTCTCGATTTCTGCTTAGCTCACGAGTGTGACGAATATTCCGATTCCGACATTCTTGTCCAAGTACTCGTACTCGCTCCCATTTATGACACCGTTGATAAGAGCAATGTACTTTTTATGATAGACCTCTGTGCAGACATGACTCCGCTGCTATAAATACTGCATCACTACCTGATCCTCAACTTCCCCTTGATAATATGAGCCTCAATTCAAGTCTATTAATGGCCGCTCCTTGCTAGTATGTGAGCTTGTTGCCCTCATCTTCCCTCATGAAGACTCGTTCCACAGCAGCACGCCAGCTCTCACCATGCCCTCTAATCTGTCTTCTACTTTGACGGTTTTGCTTATATATGAGTTATTCGCTTCAGTTTTATGTGGTATGGTGCTGATAATTATCATAATATATAATTAATGGATTATCATAATACGATCGAGCGGCGTGTTTTGGTGTTGAACGTGTTGCATGGATTCCTGTAAAGAGAAATGATTCAACTTTACGGGGTACGTGCGAGTATATATGAATATAATATGTTTATTTTATTATTTTTCTCAATCTGTTGGTTGGCAACTACATTTTGTTGGATTGCTTCTCATGGCCATTGTATTCTCAATAAATTTTTGCCCACAGCTAGTTCTTCTCGGGTGCATGTAAGGCCGCAGAATGCTTCCTCTGGTCGGAAACAGTTGGTTATCAGCCAGAAAAATATTCTGGTAATAATATTCCATAAAACATTCGGGATATTATTTTTTTTATCTACGTTTCTTGAACTTTTCGAAATATAACATATGAGTTACATGTTTAAAAACATTTTTTCTCATTCTCAACTATTTTCGACCAATCCCAAAAGCTTCATGCACCAACTTTTTCTAACCAGAAGCGATATGTGTTTTTACTGAAATAAAATTTAATTGTACAGTTAACAATATCTGCTTCTAAAATTTAGCTATTTTTTGCTCCTGTACGTCCTACAAAAACACATGTTATTGTGTGGGAGATAAATAGAAATTATCAAGAAGACGAAAAATAACGTGACGTGAAGAAACAAGGCGAAGAGCGATGACATAGCACACAGCTATCCACGTCAATGTTAATAGGGATAATGACATCCATTTTAATTAATTAAAAACTCGTTTTCGTGATGACACGTTTTCCTCTTCACCTTATGTTAATTAAAAGCTCATTGTAAGTTGTGCTTGATGTAAATCATAAGGAACGCTAGATATCTATTTTCAATACTATGAAAGTATCAGTAGGCACAAAAAATTATCGTCATATATGAATCTGAAGAAAAACGTAAGTTAACAGTAGTTAGGCTAAAACATTTTTCAACAAAATGTTATTTTCTTTATAATAGAAAAATTTATTACTGTGGGTAACTTTTCTATTTTTATTAAGCAATCTAACGGATAGCTTTTCACTACGGAGAGAACTCTGAATGCCAAACAAACAATTATTCGTATGTATTAATAGCAAACGGACATTCATGACGTGTGATACATTTTATAGAGAAAACTCAAAGATAAATAATATCTGAGTCAGAGCTTAGCTTACAGTGTATTTAATAACTAATATTCTGTAATAAAAGTTAACGAAAATCGTTTTAAATCTGTAAACAATGAAACCACGTTGTTGGGATAGGAATATAGAAGCGTGATCATTTCTTTATGTTGGTTTTGTTAAATGGTTAAACATGCGACGACTTAGCGCTTCTCGGAACCTGAGTTATCATTTCTAAGATCTTTTAAAAGGTATACTTATCTTGTCCATCTTCATCATTGTTGTGGTTCGCTAGTCCACAGTATCAGCAAGTAAACCACTTCCAGGCCTGATTAGCCAAGTAATTACTAGATGCATACAGATAACCACTGTCAGAATCTTCTTATAAGTGGCAGTATTTTCAGGATTTAGGATAGAACTCATTTAAATATCAGATGCCAGAAAAAATTGCCATGCATTTAAAACTTTCCCGAGCATCTGGATGCTACATTGTTCATCGCTTGAACCATACAAGTTCAATATTAACAATAGTAGTTAAAGTGTGACCACAGAAACGATTCTTGTAACAGATGAAGATTTAGTTGTGTTGCTAGATGTTTGGGTAGAGAGTCATGTACGGACAAGTTTTAAAACAAAGTTTGCCATACGGATCTCAGACTGGAGTCTAAAAAATAAATAAACGTAAATAATGGATTTTCTAAAAATTTAGCCATAAAGTAAGAAACTACATATTTTTTAACTGCGTTATAAAATGCGCATGTGGTAAGCTTGCTATGGCTGGAAGTTATACGAAGTTACAGAACCGCCTTTGTAAAGGTATTATTATTATCGTTATGGATACGTTTGATGTGATGTTATTCTAAAAACTTTTCGCGCGAACGTTTGCTTCTATTTTGTCAAGGAAACTTGTCCACTGCTTGCCCAACAAATAAAAATAAAATAGCAATCATATGTACGATATCTTCAGGTGTTTATCTCATACCTAACTCTTCAGCAAAGTACTCTTACGGGCAGGTTTATTCATGGTAGAAATGCAGGGAAGCACGTACCCTTTCTATGTATTATTGTTCTAAGGGTGATCTTCTCTATAACATCTCAATTTTCAATAACTTTCGTATGTGTTTCCTTTGCAGAAGGCTAAGGAAGGAACTATCATGGCTCCGTCGCAAGGGAGCCATCAAAGTGGACGCAGAAAAGCGGAATTCGGGGGCGATGGTGGCCCGCGGAACGTCTATGGGACCTGGGCCCCAAAGAAACTGCGGACGGTGTCGAACAGAGTTGGGACTTATCATTAATAGAGGTGCTTTGTGTCCGATGTGTCGGCAGCGTGTATGCAAGACCTGCAGGGAATACGGACAGGATGGAAGAGAGTGGATCTGCATTGTCTGCCACAAACAAATGTGAGTAGAAAGACGTTATGTTAAGAAATATATCTTTGTTGGTTCCCTTTTTTTAAAACTTACACTTAATTGTAGATTATTGTTATCCTCGTATTTTGCAATTCAATTTGGGAAATTAATGGAGGTAATTAAATTGTAGGTAAATAAATATAATAGTTTAACTTCAGTTTTGAAGACGTGTATTAGCACAAACTATCTCTTATTGAGAAATACTCTCGAAAGCTTCACGATTCTTAAAAAAAATCCAGCTGTAGTTGTGCCCACTGCTCATCTCAATACATCAGTTTATACATTGAAACTTGAAACTGAATGATATTGAACGTAAAGAAATCTGAACTGATGACTTAAAAAAACGTTTGGTTGTTTTATTCTCACATCCGTGGTCTTGAAGCTGCCTGTCTCTTACCATACTTCGTGTCATCATATTAATTGAATCAACTTTATTATAGCGATGTTCAGTCACACTTCACTTCTGTGTTTTCTAGTCTGCTATCGATTTTACGCCTGATCTTGTTTTTATGGATGCAATTTATCTTTTTCCGTTAGTAATTGTCATCAATTTATTGAGAACTTGCAGATTATACAGATCGAACTTATATTTTAGCTGTTGGATCTCTTCCAAAATATAGTACACAGGCTTCAGCATGACCTAGGCTTCAATTCTTTACCCGTAATATTTCGAGGAATCATTTGTTATAAAAAGGATAATTGATAAATTAAATGGTGGGCATGTTGCACGACAAGACACCTTGACACGTTTGTTGCGATGCGACCCACCGGTGGGTCACTTAGGTTAGGTTCTGTAATTTTTTCCAAGCCTTTTAGTGATTATGTGTACAAAGTAGAGATTTGCACCAGCTAGGTAATCGCAACAAACGTGTTAAAAGTTAAGGAGGTACTGTGTGAAATCTGAAAACAATAAACTCACAAATAGTAAAGTAAAATTTAACTCGTAGATTTATGAACAGATGAGTACATCTGGTCCGCTACGTAGTTACAGCTGCTGATGGTTGTGTTCACGATTAACACGTTGCCTACTGTTAATCAAATTACAGTTCAAATTAAATGCCTAGTGGTACTCATTGGATTTATATTAAAACGTGTTGAGGAGGATTTATATTAAAAAGAGTTGTTTGTTCCAATCTTCCCCATTGAAGATTAATAAATGCAGAATGATTTTCTGCACGAGAACTGGCACTGGATTTGTAAATATAAAACTATGGGAATTGGACCGATATATGTATTTATTCTGATATTGTCCTTCATGTTACGTTAATCGTTTGAAGTCCAAGGAATTTTATATTGATTGAAGTTTCTCTTTAAGTCCGAAACAGCGTGTTTGATGTCTCTTGAATAATTTATTAATGATCTTATTCTACCATCAGACATCTTCGATGTAACTTGAATAATTATTTAATGATCTTATTCTACCATCAGAAATAACTTCTTGAATTTGAAAAACAGAAGCATAGTTGCCATGGCTTTTTGACCCTCATTTCCGATATTAATTTCGGTGGAGATAAAAACGTCATTAATGTATACAAGAAAAAGATGGTTATTTATAGAACATTATCTTGACTTTAACTTGTTTTTATTATTGATTTCCCATGGCAATTCCTAATTTGTCTAGATATTACTGAGTTTTACATCATTCATTACTATTGATTTAATTTTGCATTCATTTGCTATTAGTTTGTTAAAGGACTTTTTATTTTCCTTGTTCGAAGGACTAGGATCGATTTTTTTCTTTTATTTCCATTGATTTGCTAATTACGTCTCAATAAACCAATAATTATGAGATACTTTCATTTATTAGGGCTGCAGACGTACACCGAGGGCTGCTCAATAATTTAGACGAGTTCATGCCCTAAAATTGTCGCGTGAGAACATTTCTATATTTACCTGTGACGACGAGAGCTTGAATTGCGCTACTGTACTGGAGATTTATTACTCATATATTCCTGTAATTCTAGCAATTCTGAAATAAACGCTAGGAATCTCAGGCCTTGGAATTCAATATTCGTTCTAAAATTCTATGTTTCGTTTGCCGTATCATCGTTTGTTTACAATTGCGTGCGTGATTTTTCAGAATTTCGCGTTAATTATCTTACTGTGGTTAGTGTGTTGGCCTATTGAAGTTATTGTGTGCATAACTTGATATGAAATTAGTAAGTTTCTTATATTTATCTGGAAGTGTTGAAAGTTAGACTGCAATCCAAAAGCTGTTGGTTTCCACTTGAGAAGGATATCTCAAAGGAAGGATATCTCCTTTTTCTGGAAAGGAGACCAGGGATATCTGTTTTAAGTTTCTCACCACAAGAAGGAAAAAATTAAGAAAAGTGAACGTAGTCACGGAATCTGTTTTGCAATAAAATGAATAATTATGAGCGAACGTGCATCCTATCTGGGATAAAATGTACCTACGGTGATTTTGTCGTTTCGACTCCCCAATCCGACTAGCATTAGTTCATTTTGTCTGCTGCACTTCATAAAAATTAGTCAAACTGACTTACTTTCTTTTGAAAACTCTGTAGTTAGTGTACGTTGAACAGTTAAGGTTAGTACGAGGGGCAGGTGTTCTCCTATTATGTTATTTAAACTAGCTAAGATTTTTTTGAGCGGGTAATAGGCATGAAAAACATCTTCCATGAATTTTCAGACGACCCTGGTGCTGCTGTTCAGCACACAGCCTTGACCCTCTCAGTTTACATGGTGCTAATTAAGAGCATTGTGGAGCACAGCATCAGCCAGGTATGGTAGCTGTTCTTTTGTTACACACTATGTTCTCCAGTAATAGCAGTACATTAAATATCAATCCATCAATTATCGTGTCGATATTGAAGACCTCTACGATGAGTTCATGGAAAAAGATTAGTTGTTTTCACGCTTTAAATTTCTGTTCAGGAAAATGCACCGTGAGCTCAACAAAATTGAGTACGGTAAGCTCAGTAGTTCATGATCTTGTACGTGTATGTATCATGGTTAATATTAATATGTAATATTCTTATTTGACCGAGAGGTTTAGGGGGTTCAGGCTTGTCAGGCATGAGAGACATGACTTCCTTCATGATGTTCAATAATTTCTAGATTTTAGATAATTTCAGTCCTGATGAGCACTACTATGCAAAACTTATATTCAAGGTTGAACTTTCCAGTTCTGCTTCTATGAGAGATGAACGTCATGAACGTAACTGTCGTATGTCGTGAAGTTCTTTAAAAAAGCTATTGATTTCTTGCAAGCGGTTTTTTATTTTTTGTATGAAATTTAATTTTTGGGGGCATCATGCAGAGTATAAAAAGTATTTTTTAACATTCGGCCGTTACGTATAAAAGACATGGTGCGGTAATTAGAAAGAATAACTATTAACAAACGTACAATTAGGGAAGCAATAGTTGAGCTAACTTCAATACTAGTATTAGTTCAAAGTATTAGAGATAGTAATAGCAAAACACGATAATAGGAGAAACTACGTTTAATGAGCCAAAACGGGGGAAGCAATAATCAAAACAAGATGAATGGGAAGATTAATAGCTTGAATACTACATTGATAAAGCTCTTTTTAAAATAGGTTGAAAATAGGAAGCACTATTTAGGATGACCGATCAGAAAATGTTGTAATGAAAATATACTAAACTGAAGCGGTAATTAAATCATGCTAAATAAAAGCAGTAAATAAAACATGCTAAATGGAACAATTAAGAATTAGAACACGTTCAGTACGGAAGCAGTGATTAAAACATGTTTAATAGAAGAAGCGGTAGTATAAATATGTTTAGTAGAAGAATCGGTAGTACAGAGTATACTCAAAAAATGTATACATTTTTAAAAGGCTGTAGTTTGAATACTACTGCTATTCATAAGGCGTACATAAGTTAAGTCACAACTTATTCTGGTTACAAATAAAATTTTTAGATATTGCTCTTTCTTATTGCTAGCACCAGTAGTATTCAAACTACAGCCTTTTAAAAATGTATATATTTTTTGGGGACATTTTGTACAAACATGTTGAGTAGAATAAGCTGTAGTATAAACGTACTAAATAGAAAAACCTGTTGTATGAACGCATTAAATAGGGAAGCACCAATTTCGTTGGCTTTAGAACGCGTTTACAACGCATTCTCACTCGCAAGCTCAGACATGGTGCGATGCTTGATCACGTGTCTGTTAAGTTCGCGGTGTTCCAGTTTTTAATGTACGTTCCATATTCAGAAACCACAATTATTTTTCCTCTTTTCGAAAACAGTAGGGATTTTGCATGGGAAAACGCAAACCGTTTAAAATTTCTATTTCTTATTAATTATAATAACAGAAAATTTGTAAGGACTTTGAATCTGACTACTACATGTATGAGAACTTCTTGATGAATCTACTGTGTGCTTGGTTGTTAAATTTGAATTATAGACTTTCTGACAATTGAATTTCTTTGTCAGTTGACTTCATTGAACTCGTCATATGTATATCATATTCCCTATGAAAAATTCTCGATTTAGGTCTTGAATTAAATTATTTTACGAACAGATTAATTCCATATATTTATAATGGATTATTGGAGTCGTTATCAAATGAATGGGAAGACGCTTGGGAAAATATCCTTGGGTTAAGCATATTAATTTTCATATTATTTTCAAAGTGTTCGTAAAGTAGAGAGCGCAGCTGTAAAAGCTTTGTTATTTTGGAGTTTCCAATATCGGTTCTACCTGCAAAATCTAGTAACATAAGGAACATCAATTTATTATGTTAACCGTTTGTACCCGCGATAAATCGTATGAACGTAACAAACGTGAAACATGTATATGTATATGAGTTCATATACGCATATTGGACATTTTCAACATATATCATACATTCTTGCAAAATGAATATTTTCCTAAGTACATACGTTCGTGCAACTGCAAGTACTTCCGAAACGAAAGGAGTATGCAAGTATACATGATTACATATTTTGAAGCCGTGTAATTCAGCGTGAAAAATGCGTCTCTTCTCCCTCTTATACCGCCCTCATGCATTCTATCTATTTTCACGTGCTGTGAGTAAGGCAAGTGAACCAGCTGAGTGGCAGCTGCAGCTGGGACAGCTGGATGAGAGCCTTATTTGGCCATCTGAGGCAGCTCATCAAGCATGCGCTGGGTTGCGTTATTTTGCGTGTTCACCTTGAGTCGCAAGCAAGGCTCCAACCTCCCATGAATGGGACGAGTAATCTTGGGAGCAAATGAATGGGTGGTATGCTAGCATCACACAATGCTCAAGAAATTCGGCCTTCTATGTCATCTTTTTTGTTTGCCATTTTGCAACGAGTTATGTTGGATGGCTGAACTTAGTATTGAAAATATAATACTTAAAAAATGCGAAAAGTATAATGCGTAACTCAAAGATTTTAATTAGGAAAAATTTGAATAATCCTTCACGTTAACAGAAGCTCCAAACGTCGCACTTAAATGTTGTCTATAGAAGTAAGAATGCCTGTACTACCAAATTTGAAGTTTGTGGATCAAATTAAAAAAAACTACATAGCTCTATTAGATCACTCTTGCTTCGTGGACATTGAAATTTTGCAGGTATGGTGAATTTCTTCTTACTAAATTGAAGTCGGTGACTGAAAATTGTTCAGCTAGGCTAAAAGTGTCAAAATTTTCTTGTGCATGTGGTTATGGTTACCAATAGGTTAAAACAAAAGAGAGGGGTTTAACACAAGTATGCTAAGAAGAAAATATAGAAATAAGCGAACGGTTAAGAAAAAACGTTTTTTCACACAAAATTTGGTTACTCAGGATATTATTGAGGGTGGGCGATGAGTGTGTTTGCAGTTGAGCGTGCATTAAAACTATAAATTTCTCAGCTGTGTCCTTGTCACTTCTAAATCAGCAGCGTTTTGAATTGTTTAGTTTGAATTGTTTAGTTCTGAGCAAAATTTTGTTACAGGTGGTTTTATCTGCCCTGCCTTTCTTTATTTAAGTCAAGTAGCTACCTCAGTGGCATCAAGTAGCAAGCATCACCGCTTGTGATGTGGGAAACCCAGGATTTCAAATCACGTGGTCTGATTCTGCCTGATCATTGGTTGATGGATATACACGGTGTCTCAAAAAAATGTATTCACCCTTTAACCGTTGCTAACATGGTGTCTTCTTTGTGTTGCAGGTGTGAGGTTCGAACCTTTGCGAACATGATTCTTTAATCACATTTAATCATGTTCGCAAAGGTTCGAACCTCACACCTGCAACACAAAGAAGACAGCATGTTAGCAACGGTTAAAGGGTGAGTACATTTTTTTGAGACACCCTGTATGTACGTCATGCCTGCTGCGACGCTGGACGTCCGGAGTAAGATTAAACTTTCATTAAACTCGACGAAGTGCCCTTCCGAACTTCTGCTTTAAATTTCAGCACAGAGAGTAGAACAGTCGCTTGGCGCATCATCACTAATCTTAACCTGTTAACGGTCACCGCTCACTCGACAATAATAATACTATTATCATATTACAATTGTTATATGACAATAATAACAACGGTAATTGAACTAATAAACATTATAACATCATATGATGTTAACGCCGCTGTGGTACCGTCGCGCATCTACATCATATGGTGTAAGTTGCCGGTAGAATGCAACTCGTACAAACATCATATGATGTAACTAATGCTCAACAGGTTAAGATAGCATTAAGAATTGAAAATTTCATGTATCTGTAATGTGTACTAAATTAGAATGGTTTTTTCTTTTCTCTCAAAGAGATACGACGTGCTGTGTAAACAGCATGATAGTGGGATTCATTGCATTCTGATTTCACTGGTATTGTTGAACTGAATTTTGTCTTTTTTATTTTGACTGATTTTGACTTTGTTTTGACGTCTTTTTGAGTTTAATTACAACGCTTTTAAAATAGGTATAAATTAGAAGTAACTTTATATCAATTGAAATTGATGTAGTATATTAAATGAATTACTGAATACACGTGGAATTGAATGATGGGAGTAGGAATTTCAATGCAGCTGAAATAGGTAAACTGATTAAAAATTAAGAAAACAATTTTGAAGTAAACGTATTTAAATTGAAATTATCGTATGAAAAAGCTTATTTGAATTGAAACTAAATAACTATTCAGATTAAATTATTTCATTTATGTACTACATGATATGAAGTTAAATTTGGAATAATTTGATTCCATTAAAACATGGGATTTTACAAACGATTAATTTTCAGATTTACTGAGCGTGTTATAAATGTACTGCATTGTTTATTGCTCTCATCCTTCAATTTATTCAATGGGGAGTGATGGATTTACTTCCCATTGAATCTCAATAGATTCAATGGGAGTTTCATGAATAGCAAGACATCTGCTTACTTGTTTCTTTATTGTTGAAATGAAGAAACGCTAAAATGGCTGTAATGTTACAGGAGTGCTTTTCTTAATCAATAAAATACTTTTATTGCCTTGAAGGAAGTGATGAGGTCTACTAAACTTGAATTTTGTTTTAGTTTTCATGGCCTGCGTAGTATTTTCTGAAATTGAATTCAGAATATACGTCCTTGACTTGAGTTCATAATGATTATTTTATGTTTGTATGTTATACTCCGTGTTATGAGTGCGTTCAGCGGTTGACCCTATTGATTGAATATTAAAACTAATAGAAATTCTTGATACCAATAAAGTTATTATATGTTTATTTATTGGTAACGTCAAGTCGATATATCAAAAGAATCAATTCCATTATTGTTAATTTCTATGCTCACATACTTTTTCTGGCGTTCCGCCTGCTTCTTTCATACTAAACAAATAATTTACCTTGATGCAAATTATCTATTGTGCTATTTGTGTTGTTCATATAGACACGTAGGTAGAAACTTCAGGTTTTCATATAATTTTTTTCCCCTGTTCCTGACAACACAGTCGGAGACTAACTTCTGGTACAATGAACTGCTGACGTGTAACGAGACAACAATTTGAGGTTATTAACAGGAAGGACAATGGAACAACTAGTCTCGGGCATTTTTTTGTGATTCTTTTGGCACGATCTCCTGGACGCGTGCATTGCTGAGAGCCGTCGTTCCAGTCGACGGCGCGGGTGGGTGGTTCAATCAAGTAACTTGAGAGTCAACAACGGACGTGGGTTGCCTACTTCAGTTTGGCTCTGACCGTGGCTGGAGGAAGTGTATAGAGCACATTAGTGTAGGAAACAGGTGTCCTGCTCTCACCTGGTTTTCACTAATTCTGGAATGATTCAAATCGCAAGGTTTGATGAAGTAGTTTACTATAACCTGGGCCTTGAGATGGTTTCTCAAACGTGTGTGTACATCAACGAAGTTGAGACGTTCGATTGGAGTTCATGCCCCACAGATCTTAGAGAGAAACCTTGCTCCAGCCTCACATACCCAACGGTGCAGTCTTTGGTAGTCACGATACCGTTCACTTACGAAAATCAAAAAACTGTTCGGCCGCTACAGGTTCTTATCACAAGAGCGGCCGCTATCACTTGAATCTCAGACGCGTGTATTGGTGTCTCAGTGGTGAATTGTCGAATATGACTTGCTCGAATCTACACAATAAACAATAAATATTGAAGTAGTGTACTATTAGTGTACAATAATAGTTCCATTTGAAGTGTTCCTGCAGCATCTATTTAAATTGTTGCACTTTATATACTAATTTTGTTGTATTTTATGGTCCCCGTCAAATCAATGAATTTTAACCAGCGTTTGAAAAACTGAGATTTTTTTAACGGACAATAAGACTTCTAACGATTTTTTCTTGATTCTATTTATTTTACCTGTTTAATTTTTATTAGAAACCCAGGTTTGTTTTACACTTCTGTGAGAAAAGGTCCCCTATTTGAGTCCACTGACAGCGACTGTTGAAGTATTCTAAGTTATAAAGTAAACTAACAATATTTTTGTAGATATTTTCTCAACCCACACGACGCTTCACTTTCTCACTCATAAAAGTTACGTTCAGTTAAAATCACCGAGGTCGAGTCTTTAAGATAATTAATCCCACGGAAGCGTGAACGCAAACTACTTTATTTGTAAGGTCAACCGCTTGCTATTCCCGTGCTGCAAAACAAAGTCTGGATAAACCGTATTTCGTTTAAACAAAATTCTTTTTCATTTATATTTCCTTTTGAAAAATGGCATCGTTGTCCTCGTTATGTTTGGATGCTTTAAATTAACTTTTTCTAGACATGGGGTATTGCTATCTTATTTCTTGGAAATAATTCGTTATTGACAAGAAGGTCTTTGTAAAGTTTTGTGACGTCCTGAATTTTGCGACAGAAGTTAGGAAATCCTTGTTATAGAGCGAGAGATCACGAGTTCTCTGCAGAATTAGCTTCACCAAACCAAGAACAGGATCAAACATTTGTACTAAGTGGTAGTTCAACATCAAAAACTTCTTCTTGAACCGTGAAATTCTTCAATTTCTGCTGGTGTGGAATTCATTTAATGCGACAAAAATATTGTATTTCTGGTGTATGAACTCCACCCTGTGACGACGCAACTGCTTTCTGTGTTGTTTATTGTAGGAAAATTATTTCTTGAAGTTGGTTCATAAGATATTTTGGTGTCCAGAATCCTTATTAACAACTAGACTAACCTAGACAAATAGGTCTCTGATCGATGTTCTAAATAGCTCTGCATCCCAGGTTACGTGTTCTGAACAGCTCTGCATCCCAGGTTACGTGTTCTGAACAGCTCTGCATCCCAGGTTGCGTGTTTTGAACAGCTCTGCATCCCAGGTTGCGTGTTTTGAACAGCTCTGCACTGTATGTTATGGATGCTGAACAGCTCTGCACCGTAGTTTATGGGTGCTGAACAGCTCTGCACCGTAGGTTATGGGTGCTGAACAGCTCTGCACCGTAGGTTATGGGTGCTGAACAGCTCTGCACCGTAGGTCATGGGTGCTGAACAGCTCTACACCGTAGGTTATGGGTGCTGAACAGCTCTGCACCGAAGGTTATGGGTGCTAAACAGCTAATGCATCTCAAGCATCAGGTGCTAAACAAATACTATATCCCAGGTTACAAGTACGGACAAACTGCCCCGTGATTCTTGCCTGCATTAGCTGTCGCGTGTGTCCTTCTCTTCTAAACAGCATACCTGATCTTCGAGCTTTGGAAACCCCTTGCCGTCCCGAAAGCTGAAAGTGAATAATTTAAATTTTACCATAGATTATTGCCAATAAGTACTTCATGAAAGCTGCTCCGTATGAGCGAGGCATACGCACAATGCATAATGCAAATAGTGCATGTAGTGGCACCCCCATTATACGAATATAGTTCATTTTAAAAGGCCAATAATTGACTAAATTAGCGAATGAATAATTGTATCTTCTATGGGTACAAATTACATTTTCTGATCCTAAAATGTTTAATTTTATTTAAAAAAACTGACTTTCCGATTATTTTGGGTTTTAGTAATGGATTTCTATATCGATCATGGATCCGTTCTGGTTCTTGCATGCAATATGATACATATTAATTTTCAAAGAGTTTACACATTCGTTACACCTTAACCCGTTCGCTACTGAACTTTTTTTCGAATGTAGATTTTTCTGTGCTAAAACTTAGTTCATGTTTAAAAAGCATCTGAAAAATATCCTAAAATATCCCAAATACTTGGGTGAAACCTAGAAATATTTTTGAGTTATTTGGTATTTCACGTTGGTATTTTGCAGCGGGACATATTGTCTGAACTTTCTGTGGTGCATATTATCCCAACCGTAGCAAATGGGTTCAGAGGCGGTCTTTAATTGAGTATTGCATGCCATTATGAAAAAATTGAATTTTTATTGACCTACATGACACTGTTTTTTTCAGCTTTTTAAGAAATACAGTAAATCGTGAACACACATCACAGTTTGCCAGATCTTAGAACATGCTTTCCGACTAAAGTGAAAGCTGCTCATGAAGTTTTGATAAGCAATCCTGTGGTGTGTGTATTGAGTCTGGCTTACAGGAGGCGGGTCACCGTTGACATAAAGCTCCAGTGATATTTTCACTATCCCTCGTCCTCAACTCCTCTTGTGGCCCAAAAAACAAATTGTAGGACTCCACTTCGAAAAAATTTGCATCGATATTTCATTTCGTAACAACAAGTGGAACTATCATTTGAATTAGTGAGATTGTCACAAGTTGTACAAGCTTAAATCTGAAGCACGTTGATGGTCAATGAATGTTGATGGTTGGTGAGTCTCTTCACTACTCATCACCTCAGATGCTGCGGAACTGAAACGTGAACAGCATGAAAAAAGACACCGAGGAGCTCACTGTGTATTGTTACTTTATAATTTCCTGCAGCCAAACTAGTTGTGTCTATACTCAAGTATGCCATCAGTCAATAACAGAAAACATGGAAAATCTGACGCAAGTTTTCGAATGAATACTACGTTTATTATGGTAGTGCGTGGGCATGTATAGTTTCCTGGGGATACATTTCATAAGTTTTGAATGTTTTGAACAGTGCTTTGTGTCAGGTGTTGATAAGAGGAACAGTGTTTGTGTTCTCACCTGGAGGTGTCATATCGAACGCCTGCTACAGATCATGGTAAGTACAAATGTTTTCTGTATCGTAATTCCATGTAGCTACGCAGGTGTCCATTTCGAAAAAGGATAGTGAAGCTTTCTACCTTATGAGCTCAAAACTTCCGAGTTTTCGTGCCTTCTTATCTGTGACTAGCTCTTTAAGATAGCGACTTATCTTCCTTTTTTAGTTCAGTTTCAAATTTATAATATTTCCATGTAAAATTTACACTCAACTCTGCTTTGCATTTTGTTCTTCTGTATTTATATTCCATCATGCATACGTTTTTATGTATTCTGTGATTTGAACTTCTTTCAATGTGTTCGATTCCTTCTAAATGAAAATTAATTTTATTCTGTGCGAGCGACAAGGTCTTCACATCTGAACTCAGAAATAATAATTTTTTGTTCTCTGTAAGTTGCGTTAGGTCTTGACCTGCAGCAAAACATGATCAATTTTTACTCTAATGCAATCCATCGTCATGAGCAACGTGATTAAATATCTATATTTTCTTACATGTTTGAACATTTAAAAAAAATTATTGGCTTTATCTTGGTGAGTCTGGATAAACTCTTGGTCGACTGGTGAGCGAGTCTGCTTTCGAGCGGGAAGTCCCGGGTTCGAATCCCGCTGCCGACATGGTTGACGCGGCTAGAAATACGGCATGGGACTTGAGTAAACAACCGAATAATTATCGAAGTAATTATCCGACCCAAGAATGGGCCAGAAGGTTCGTTCCTATAGCCTCATTCTATTCTATTCTATCTGACTAGACGCTTCTTCAACACCACTACAGTTTTAGAAGAAATAACTTAATCGTGTCTGCTGTAGTCTGCAAGTACACGCGCAGCTACTAAAACCTCGTTGAAATAATGTTTCAAACATCGATTGCATTTTTTACACCCCGTCGATTTAACAATACGTCTATGTGTAGAAAAGATCCCATGTACCTTCAAATACAGTTCAGGTATAAAACAGTTAATGCAATTGTTCGCTACTAATTGTTTTTTTTCACTAAATGCTACACTAATTATTTTTTGGTTCAAAGTTGTACCCATTCTAACAGAAATTTATTCTTAGTACACACTATTCGATATGGTTACCAATTTGACTATGTTTCCCAAGTTTACACCGAGCTCTTTTGCGGGTTGTATTTGAATTTTAAAGTTTCATTTCTAGCATGATTTCGTTTCTGAAATGTGAAGACAGAACAACGACGCGACACCTCCTTCAATACATCCTTAAATGTCTATTGGGTTTTTGTCTAGAAGTCGGCGCATGTGACGTAGCTAAACCTTGTTTGGCATGCAATGACAACCTCCCTTCACGTTCTGTCTCTACTCTTATTAAGGCTAAGCCATCCATGGCCCGGTAGCTCAATCTTTATAATAATTTCAAATTAGTAAATCTAAATCGTGGAATTTCCACGGAAGCTGTCTAGTACTTTCAATAAACGTCAATGGTAGCGATAAGTTTACGTCTATCGCAGCGTTAACTATAGGGAAATAAGAGCTCTAACGAGGCAATGCAAGTTGACTTCAGCTGCATGATGCTTGCCTAATGTGTTAATTTTGCGAATTTTCGTGTCTCCCATGACCTCACTTGTATAGTATCATACACCACTGAGAAGAACGTATCATATTTTGGTGCACCTTTAATTACAAGAGATATCTCTTCACCTTCTAGAGAATGCTCAAAGACGGAACTGACGGTCTTTAACTTGTATTTTCATACTTCCTCTACAGTCTACTGTAATACGTTGAAAGAAAACACTTCTTTATTACCACACGGGTTTGCCATGTTCTTATAGGGCAGAATTGATGTGGTGTAGCCCTTTTCTGTGTGTTCTCTCGGACGAACAAGTCAGGCAGTCGACCCTTCTTCAGATAGGCATGTATTTATTGTCTACAGTCGTACCCACCACCAGATCTAGGAAGGCTGTCGTTGTAGCTGGTGTTGGTGGAAGTAGCAGGTGTTGAATGGAAGGTCGTCATGCTCTTGCATCTGCCGCCTACTGCTTCATGTACTGACCATCTGTGTATTTGAGCTGACACATTTTAACTTCAACGAAAAAGTATTAGGTATCTTTTTCCCAGATTATTCAATTTCATGTCATGGTTTTTTGAATGACCAATGCACTTTGTTTGTGTTTTTAGTATTCTGTGACTGTTGTAGTTTCCTAATTTTTTTAGATTCTGTTGCTAATAAAGATTAAAATGAGAAACTACCCGGTCTTCAAATGAAATGAATTCATCGGATATTGGTAGTTCTACTGAAAATACGTCATAATTCAGCAGTGGTCATATTTTCTTAAGTCAGAAAATTTACATTTCGTAATTTATTTCCAGCATATATTCTAATTATCTTGTGCATGTTTCCGAGTACTTCATAACTTTGCAAAGTCATACGAATAAGTGTCAGGCAAACTGATGTCAGTAATTTTGTAACGCATGATTACTACGTATCGTGTTTGGCTGCCGCTCATTACGCAAACTTTAAACGGCATTTTCCTGTGAATCTGCTTCATAAAAGCACATCAATAGCCAAACTTTAATTAGGCAGGGACTACGTGATGACGATTTCTTGCGCCAAATCTCAACTTTTATCTACAGAACCTTAAATTGAGCCTCGGTCTCGATAACTCGGAGAGACCTACGCGTCACAGCTATTGCTGTTGAACTTGTTCTTTCGTCTTCTTGGTGGTCCGCTCTTGAAGTTCACGTTCATTTTTCTGTTCAAAGTTCTTGTCACTGGTCTCATGTTTTTGTTGTGACTTGTTATTCGACTGTCAAAATTCATTATGATTTCAGTTGGTTTCCTTTTTGACTGAAGAAAATTAAGTACGACAGTGGCGTTTATTTGCATTACTCCTGATGCATTATGCTGGTATGTTGCTACATGCTATTATTTAATAATTATCATGGACCTTAAGTTAATCATTATTTTGTATATTGTAATCACTCCATTTTTTGTGGATATTTCAGTTATTTTACTTAATTTGCCGTTTGTTCCTTTTGGATTTGTGACTACGTTTTATTCATGTTGACTGAACGTAAATCCTTACGATTTTGGTGCCCTTGCATGAGAGACAACTTGATGCTCAAATTGTTTACAGGCCGTTATATTTTCTGTGCATGTTACTATGACCAAATTTTTAACTTTATAGTGCGCATAAAAGTATGTAGGGTGCGAAAGTCAATGAGGCTCAATTTTCTGAAGTTTATGAACCTAGGAGCTCTGAATCATGGGCCAATTTTCTGGATCGTCAATTTGGACCTACTTTTTGAAGTGAAATTGGAAAACTTGTATCTTGACGTGCGATGAGTTTCTACTCCACCCATCTCCAAGTACTCACACACATGTCTGATTGCGTACGTTGTCACATATTAAAATCACATAACTCTCCGGCACGTGGGAGAAGACACCATACGTGATCTGAGGAGGAAACCTTGGTGGTTGCTTGCCTGGTAGGAATAGCATTTCATCTCACTGGTTCGTGTTAATTAGAGCGAGCTGCCGTGTTCATAGGACGTGATGCTCGCACGCGTTGTGAATTCGAAAATTCGACGAACTTGGATGTAAGTTGCTGCATTAAATGAGTGTGTGGTTTATATTCTTCATGGCCCTATACTAATCCACACATGGACTGCCTCTGATCGTACTGTAAGTGCGAACTATAAAGTTTTGGCCACGACGTCTTCTCACGAGAAATAGGAATCAGAACATTTGAAGTATAATTTTAAAAATTAATATTACAATACAACAAGAGATGGTGATTTTGTTTTCATACCATATTTTGACGAGGATTTGTTTTAGGTCTAAAACCTTGTTACACACAAAGAAAAAACGCATCAATATTTCTCCGGCTCTTTCCCTTTGTTTTCTTGTTTAATACATGTGACACGTTACAATTTGTATGTGCGCTTGCTTGCTTGCTTGCTTTATTTACGTATTTGTAAATAATATCACTTTTAATCGTCGTGTTCAGAATGCTTTCACTGTATTAACTTATTTCTCTCGCTCCTTTGTGTCTGTCTCTCCCATATTCACTCATGGTTTTTCGATTTTGTTTCGTCGCTTCACTTCATTTGACATTTTTTTATCATTGAACACAATCATGTGTTCTTAATTAGCCAAGTCCCGACTTGTCATTTTTCCGTGTTTCTTAATGTGTAATTATTACTTGTGCTCGTTTTGAATGCGAAAATTCATTTTACTTATGTGCGAACAGCTGCGTTTAATGAATGTAAGTAATGTGGTTAATAGTCTTCCCCTGGTGTCCTAGTGACAAATATGTTCATAATTTACAATATTATGAAGACTCCCATTAACCAGGTCATGGTGATACAATTTCATCTATAATACTCCGTTATTTCACGAAAGCTTTTCACTTCATGTATCAATTACAATTGGTTATGACATTTAATAGCGATCAGTGTACATGAACGGCTCGTTCCTATTGCCTTATTCTATTCTATTCTATTCTAACTGTAAGTACCACTGATGGTTCAGCAAACTCAACACATTTTCAGGTTCTGTTTTTGAAGGAATTGACGACCGTACGTTCCGTAACGAAAGATCAATGTACATTTAGAACTTCTATCCTTTCGCAATGTCTGTTCCTGATTGGAGTTTCTTTCTCCCCGATTTTAATTTGTACGTATGGTATATTCGTCTCCTTATCCAATGTCATTTTCTCCCTAGCGTTCCATCAAGTTAAAGCAGCCTGAGCACTCAAGTTCTTTGTTCTTTTGTTGTGTGTGAATGTTTGAATAAATAAATTGAAGGATAACAGCAATAAACAATGCAGTATAGTCTCCCATGAGCTGTACTTCGTTGCCCAACTATGTGAGTGCTTGCATCTCGGCTTTGCTCCTTCCCACGCGTTCTTCCTCTTCAGAAGTCGGGGAAGTAATTGTCTGCCTATTTGCTAGGGTGCTTTGGTAGTTGCATGGTGAGACCATTTTTGTTCTTACAGTCAAGAACACACGTAGGATCACATGTCGTTCAGTTGTGCTGATTAATATCAGTTGCAAAATTATCGCCGTTTAAAATTTAAAAATATCGTCTAAGCTGTCTGTGCCTTAAAAGTTGTACTGGATAAATTTGTATGTAAATGTCAATTCAATTCTTACGTGCTGGTATACCAATAGTTGAAGCTACCGTGAAACAGCAGTGTGCTGAGGTAAAATTTATGTCCATTAATGTTAAAAATGCTAGTGGCTAAAATATTATGGTTATATTATGGTTTAAGATATTATTATTATTAGATATTGTGGCTTAATGTGTAAACGTAAAGGGACTCGACAGCTGAAAATTGTAGCTGATTTCGTATCGACCAATCACAGTCTAACATTTGCTCCTATGGAAAAGTACTAAAACTTTCGGTACAGTAGACATTTTTAACGTTTTAGCATTAATTTCCGGCTCGTTGAAACATCGCATCTTCGAATGTATTGGCGCATTATGATTCGAACTTCTTTAAATTGTGGTTCAATCAGCCTATTTTTTGCAAATAATGTACTGTTTTACAGCTTTCGCTATACATACATTGCAATCCTGAAATATATTTGACATTTCTATTTTTAGTATTCTAAACTACTGTCGAGAATGATCCTTTAGGTCAGCGCGTTTTTTTTTTTCAGGCTATTAATTTTCTTTGTATTCAGCACAGCAATTTCTTACTCCAGCTATTACTTCATTTTACATCGATACAAATTACAAATTTACATCAGTGTTCATGCCTTATTTACTATAACGCAAATACTCCAGTTGTACCCGACTGCAAGTAACGAAGACAGCTGAAATTTTAACTAACTGCAGAATAACGACACGATGTTGTTTTGTTTTCTGCATCATTTCCGATGCTCATCCCCATATCTACACAATATTCTTACAATGAGACCAATAACGAAGTCGAAGGCCGTTGATTTTTGTAATGTATAGTAAAAAAAATACCGATAGTTGACGATACCAATGCTTGGGCCTTCTGGAACCTGCATCTCACAGTGCTGGGCGTAACATCTTGCATGATCGTGGGCGGCACCTTGACTCCACAGCCCAGGATGGTTGTACAGAGCTTATCAACTCTCACTTGTGGTCAAATCAGTTGGAATACTTAAGCTTTTTTAGATGTAATATTACTGATGTAGATGTTCTGTGTTATTTCATTGTTTCGTTTAGACATCTAAGCTCTATACCTGAAGTTTAATTCTTCCATAGAATAGTTTACCAACTCTCACTTGTGGTCAAATCAGTTGGAACTTTTAAGCTTTTTGAGATGTAATATTACTGATGTACATGTTCTGTATTATTCCATTGTTCATTTTAAACATTCGAGCTTTATACCTGAAGTTTAATTCTCGCGAGATCATTGAGTGAATTGGAAACAATGTAGCTGTATTCGAGCTGGTTAAATCTCTTCTATTCCTTTAAACTATTCACTGTACAATTCTCTTCTAAAGTTCTCAAGGCTGTCTTGAACGACCGCACAGACGTTTGTATGAGGTTGTCTTAATTCGCTCCGGCCTCTACGATTTATTGCTAAGTAGGCCTCTTTCTTCCTATTTCCTGTCCTTAGCTTTCATTTAAGGGAGACACGAGCCTCCCACGCTTGAGCCTTGGCTTGTTTCCGCTTCTCTTTGTGTCCTTCATTGCCCTTAGCTCTTGAATATTCTTGTCTTACTCCCGTAGCCATAGCGATGTTAAAACTTTGTTAAATGTAGATGGGTTTTAGGGCCAGCGTTGAAGTTTTAATTTGATATTGAAAGTTATTAGAGATGGCATCGAATATTATTCTGATGGGTTCAATATCAGTCACTAGTTAGGGTGTCTGTTTGATATCGTTTTACTCTATTTCTATAATGAATTATTTCAGCGAATGAGCGTATAAATTAATAATCTCAATAGCTCCTGAGAGGTTAACCAAAGTTTACGATTTTCATAAATGTTTAAAAGATTCTTTTCATTTAAATACGTAGTGGACGTTTAAATATTTTCTCAGGTTGATTCTGAAAATAATCTAACAAATAACTGTTCAACAACATAAGGTGGAATCTTGAAATTTAAAACAGAGCAGAAATTCGAACAACTGGTAGATTGACTGAAAATTTTCATAGGCTCTGTTTCCGATAAATTTCCTAGTCTAACATTCAAGCACAGCCCGGTAAATAACAAGTTTTTTCAAAATTTTGACAATTCGGACGTACTGGGTTCGCCAAAAGTTCCGTTCGGTTTAAGGGAAGTTTGGCACTGACAAAAACGGAACTAGCTTTTTATTCAATCCGGTGCGTACACAATATTATCGCAACGACATCAAAAACGCAGATGAAGGCAAGTTGCGTGTTTGTGTTCTCAATCGTCGAAATTGTAAGTGAAGATCTCGCTTTTCATGAAAAAGAAAAGAACTTATTCCAGGTGTCATTAAATCATGCTATGTGAAAGATTTTATGTATGTTTTGAAGTTATTTGATGAGATCAATGGGAACCATGGATGATATATTTATAACCCCAAATCAGATTTACGAGTGCTACAGTGCTGACATTTGAATTGTTATCAAGCAATATAAGGTCAACACCGAGTCAAGGGGTTTTATAATACAGATTCTTTATTTGACTCCCTGTAGGAAATTTCTCTTTCTGATGTTACATATTAAACCTAGCGCTGCTTCCGCTGTTTTGGGTCGTCCTACGTTTGTTTACAGCAACCAACAGTTCCATCTTCACGTTCTTTTCAATGCCAGAAACGTCTTGAATTATTCTGTTTAACTTCTACTATTTAAATTTTAGGGAGTGGAGAAAGTCACAAGTAGCAAGGTTTTGCAAGTAAGGTGACTATTGATCTATGGAACTTTATTGTTAGCAAGGAAGTGTTGGTTGTGTGTATATGTTGCATTGACATATTGCCATTGTATGCAGTTTGCATCCCCGACACTTTTGTTTTTTCGATGAGTTACAGGAGTGGTTTTTATGTTAAAACCTTGGTGGTCGAACTTGAAAGTAATATTCTTTGTTTACTGTCTGACCCGAATTGCTCTTTTTCATGATAGAATTTGTTTTTGTCAAATAGAACAGTTTACATCGTTTGGACAAAGCTTTGACTTTATCAGTTGCAACACTTCGTGATCATCTTGGAAGAATCTGTACCACCCAAACACTGTGTGCGTGTTATGTATTTTCCCCTGTAAGTCACTGTGTGTTCGAGTAAGTCTGCTAGCATGTTTCACCTAACCTTATCGAAGGTTTAGTGTCATAGCTCACTTTCTTCTGACAACAACTGGGCCAATTATGCTGAATACACACATGAAACCACAACGCTACTGCAAACTGTTCCACTAATTCATAATGGCAACACATGCGATTTAGAGTTTAACTACATCAAGAAGCTACGTAATTGTGCGTTGCATCACATGGATCTTATTGTCCTGGTCGTAATATTTCCTAATTATATATCATACGTGCATGTAATATTAAGAGGGACAAAATCTAGTGTTCAGTAGAACTTCTATAGAAAAATTACGTTTTCTTAAACTTTTATTACTCTCAGAATGCTGAAGTAAAGTGTTTTGCAAAGTGGTACCAGGATTTGACACTCTTCTTAGGCAGGAAAGATTTTTGTGCTCCTATCGCGAGGTTAAATAAAACTTGCTATTCTACAGAAATTACGACCTCAAAATTAACGATTGTTACAGGAGGCTACAGTAGGTGTAGGTCTATACATAGTTATGAGTTTTTACTTTATTTTATTTGTCATTGTGTATAATACGGATTCACGTCAATATTTGATCTTATAATTGTTTCCTTCATTCATCATTTATTCCTCTCTCTCTGAGATACGAACTGTCACTGTTAAAATACTTACACGACGGTCGTTATAGTTAAGTTATAACCTAAACTTCTTTTCAAACAACCGTTTTGTACCTAAAACTAAGCGTTTACACTCTACACGCTTGGCTACGGGGAGCATTTATTTTGTCTCTATTAAGTGCGAGAGAAAATAAAACTAAAATACCCAGCAAATCATAAATAATTCACTCGCCCGACTACACGCACAATCAGCGTCAATTATTTTTCCGCGTTCGTACCCAAAATAAATCAGTTTCTGAATTAACTGTCCAGCGGGCTTCGACAACCTCAACCACCATCGCATTCGTGACTGCTGGTTCTTTCTCACACGATGCGACAGTTACGTCTCGTTTCTATTGCCTCGTTCTATTCTTGTTTGTAGCTACATTTATGAGCAGTGTAAGAAGCCCGAGAAAAATCCTTGAGCAGGGGCGGAGTCCTAACGGGACTTTCATGTCCAGCTGAAATCGTGTTGAAGTTCCCGGAATGCGAAGAATAGTCGTGTAGATTTGTATCCTTATCGTCGGGTTCTTTCTGCGCCGAAACATTTTTTCTTAAAATGGTTGTGCTTGATTTGACTGTAAAAAGTTTACGCTTGCATATTTAGCTTCAATCGGAAATTTCAGCCGTTTTAGATAAATGATCTTGTTGGGAATTGCATTTTAACACAAAAGTTTTTTTTAGTTAAGGAAGGAAATTGGGATACTGGCGCACAGAATGATCTGAACGTAATTTTTAAAGGAAGCTACAGGTGAGTCTTTCATTATGATCATATTTATTTATTTTTGGCAATTGGTCAGTGAAAGAAAAAGAAACGCTACTCGTACTTTACTTCTCCTTAGTGTCTCTATTTCTGGTAGTCAGTTTGCGAACGTCAGATGAAGCTGATTAATTCGCCCAGTCAGCATCGAACTTGAAATAGAAAATTCATAAACTTCCTGGGTATTGCATGCGTCGTGTTCATGCCACGTTTGTGTCGTGCTCATGCCACGTTTGTGTCGTGTTCATGCCACGTTTGTGTCGTGCTCATGCCACGTTTGTGTCGTGTTCATGCCACGTTTGTGTCGTGCTCATGC
>VCRD01005297.1:0-36071 GCA_006783055.1 Trinorchestia longiramus
CAAATCGTAGTCAATGTTGTCATCAAATCGTAGTCAATGTTGTCATCAAATCGTAGTCAATGTTGTCATCAAATCGTAGTCAATGCTGTCATCAAATCATAGTCAATGTTGTCATCAAATCGTAGTCAATGTTGTCATCAAATCGTAGTCAATGTTGTCATCAAATCGTTGTCAATGTTGTCATCAAATCGTTGTCAATGTTGTCATCAAATCGTTCTCAATGTTGTCATCAAATCGTTGTCAATTTTGTCATCAAATCGTTGTCAATTTTGTCATCAAATCGTTGTCAATGTTGTCATCAAATCGTTGTCAATGCTGTCATCAAATCGTTACAAATATTGACAGCAAATCGTTACAAATATTGACAGCAAATCGTTACAAATATTGACAGCAAATCGTTACAAATATTGACAGCAAATCGTTACAAATGCTGACAGCAAATCGTTACAAATATTGACAGCAAATCGTTACAAATGCTGACAGCAAATCGTTACAAATATTGACAGCAAATTGAAGCAATTATTGACATCAAATCTTTACAAATATTGAGTGCAAATCGTTACAAATGCTGACAGAAAAACGTTACAAATGTTGATTGCAAATCGTTACAAATATTGACAGCAAATCGAAGCAATTATTGACATCAAATCTTTGTGAATCCTAACAGCAAATCGAGGCATATCTTAACACTAAGTCGTATTATTCCTCGCAATGTCGTTAATCAAATTCAAAAAAGATGAATTTTCCCATTTTTCTGAGAACTTTTCTATGTTTTCTAAAGTTATTTAAAGCAGAACAACTTTACATTTTGTGTCTCCACAAGTCCTCAAGTGCAGAACGGTTTCATCTTTCAAAAGTGTCCACAAACTTCTCTAAGGCAGAACTGCTTCATGTCTTGCAGTCCTCACCAAAATTTCCCTAACGCAGAAATACTTCATAGTTCCCACGTGCCGCCATAAATGTTATTGTGGAGTTACGCGTACAAACTTCTGCACATTTTTTCAAGTGTCTTTGAAAGTTTGTAGTCATTTTTTGTGAAGTTTGTAGCAAAGACAGGTACAAGTCTATGGTGTTTATATGGGATATCAGAATTCCTGCCAATTTAAAATTAATTAAATTGAAAGAAACGCTCTGTAACAGAAATAATCGAAAATTTTAACGTAGTGATAAGCTCATGCAGATAAATCACAGACAGAACTGATTGCTAACATGCTTTTAATTTACACCTCATAAGTTTGTTTTCAACACAATGAATAACAAAAAAGTGAGTTTTACGAAAAAAATGCGCTTAAGGACACGATTTTTACATCTTGAAAATGCCAAGGCAATCAACTGACTAAAATGAATGTGCTGGGATTGATAAAAATTCTTTAGTTAATAATGCTTAGCTTGGCAAATGCGGAAAACAAAGTGAACTTTGTTTGAAGCGGGCACCTTAGACAGTTTCGGAATTTTAAAGTGAATAACAATTTTGAAATTAAGTCTTCCTGAATCTTCAGCATGTTCTGAAATTTATTAAATAGTTGAACTCAATACATTGGCAGCAATAAACTCATAATCAGCAAAATCACTTCTCGAACTCCGAAAAATGGCAGGCGTGATGTAAAATAGTATTATTATTTGCGTTGATAGAAATAAGATGAGTTGTGCATTGATATCAAGTAAAATAGATTCAAAGAGGATTACAACCACTATACCTGTTGAACAAAATTCAACTGTATGAACAAAAGCATTAAAAGACTACCCCAGTGATAAGGAATAGTGTTTCTACTGGCACTGCAAAAGCATTCAAAACAAGTTTCGTCAAATATTGGATAAGAAAAGCCTAACCACTATAAAGTACTAATTACTGACAGGCTTGAAGCGTGTCAGCTTCTTGTAAGAAAATAACAAATTTTACCTTAACAGTTTCCTAATGAAATTCGAAAATAAGCCTTTAGAATCTACATTTCTCGTCAAAAACTTCCCACACAAATTAGAACTCTAGCTCTGAGGAAAATCGATCCTTAATTTAATAGGACATTAAAAACTATTTGAGGTAGAACACATAGTTTGATCAATGGACAAATAAAATATCCTAAGAATGATAACTAATAGAAGTCATGAGGTGTAATTTCTTAGTGAGTTTTACTATACGTCAAAGCAAGATTTGGAAGACTGAACTGGTCTACAGGCATGAGTTTGCATTTGATTTCAATCATTGTTCTCACGTGACATTCATGAAGAAAACTTTCCGGCTATATTGACAAACGTGATGCAGCAAAATCGATTAAAAACACTGATAGGAAGAACAACAATCGTATTACTCATGCAATATTAAGTGACAAACTATGGTATGAACAAATTGAAATCGAAGTAGACTTTTAAGGTTGTGATTTTCTATTTTGACACGTGACTTTGAGTTTGTTGGCAACTAAAAGGTCCGAGTTCATCCGAGCTTTTTGATAGTTTCGTGAAATATTGTTATGCAGACACAAGCAGTCTCCCACCGAATTTGTACTATTGTTATTTTACAGTTTAAACAATTCACAACATGATTATAATTGCCTTTTAAGTAACTCAGATACAAAAAACGCCCGACAACAATTCGCGGAACAAAAAATTGCGTTCTCACAACCGTTAGTCATTAAAGTACGAATTCTAAGCCTCAAAAACCGTCGTAAGAATATCAAATTTCTCAATTGAGTAGACGATTAGAAAATCTTTTCACTTCACAACGGAAGGGAAAGGAAGCTTCAAACATGATGCGTCACTCCCACGTGCATGGGCTCAAGTTTAAGGGCTCTTCAAGGCCTCTTCTACATAGTTAGTACCCAGAAGTTCACACAGGAAGCATGACGAAGGCTCGTGCAAAAACATGCCCTAGCAAATCGAGGATGTGTTAGTGGGTCAAAGCGCAGAAGGGATGCGCTGAGTTTGAGTTATGTATCGGGAGCATCAAACAAACTTTCACTTCCTCGAAGTATGAAAAAACCATGCTCTTGGAGTTCGCTAAAAAAGTTATTTATGATGTAACACAGGCCATGCTGTTGGAATTCGCTAAAATGTTATTTTTGATGCACCATAGGCCATGCTGTTCGAATTCGTTCAAAAATTTATTTTTGATGCAACATGGGCCATGCTGTTGGAATTTGTCTAAAAAATATTTTGGAAAACGGAGGGAATTATTATCTCTGTCCATAAAATGATAAAAGAATGGCAATTTCATAGAGTGTTTCAATTGTATTTTGTAGTTTTGATATGTTCGTAGCGAATTACTTTATACATACGAGATGTCATTTTCCCGTCTTATGTTACCAAGAAGTACAGGGTGTTGCGTAACTTCCTTTTTCACCTTTTAAAAACTTATGAGAAAAGAAGTTGTGTTACTGCACCCCGTAGATAACGGAAAATAGTGAGTTGCGGTGGCGTTTTTGCACGAGTCAAATTTGACCTTTAATTTGAACTTGACATATCAAATGTACATTAACGCTTTGGAATACGCCGAGCTCCATCGATAAAATAAGTACAATTTCAATGAGGTGTACATTATGAATTACTGATACCGATATGAAAATAACTCAAAAAAATATTTCTTCGCTGTTATAATGATAAATGGTATCTATGCAACCACAAAGGCCAGACATCCACTATATAATAATACAGTTTGTTGCTTGCTTACTCGGTCCATTTCTCTGTCATGCTCTAAGGATTTAGATAGGNAGGATGTGTTAGTGGGTCAAAGCGCAGAAGGGATGCGCTGAGTTTGAGTTATGTATCGGGAGCATCAAACAAACTTTCACTTCCTTGAAGTATGAAAAAACCATGCTCTTGGAGTTCGCTAAAAAAGTTATTTATGATGTAACAGAGACCATGCTGTTGGAATTCGCTAAAATGTTATTTTTGATGTACCATAGGCCATGCTGTTCGAATTCGTTCAAAAATTTATTTTTGATGCAACATGGGCCATGCTGTTGGAATTTGTCTAAAAAATATTTTGGAAAACGAAGGGAATTATTATCTCTGTCCATAAAATGATAAAAGAATGGCAATTTCATTGAGTGTTTCAATTGTATTTTGTAGTTTTGATATGTTCGTAGCGAATTACTTTATACATACGAGATGTCATTTTACCGTCTTATGTTACTAAAAAGTACAGGGTGTTGCGTAACTTTTTCACCTTTTAAAAACTTATGAGAAAAGAAGTTGTGTTACTGCACCCTGTAGATAACGGAAAATAGTGAGTTGCGGTGGCGTTTTTGCACGAGTCAAATTTGACCTTTAATTTGAACTTGACATCAAATGTACATTAACGCTTTGGAATACGCCGAGCTCCATCGATAAAATAAGTACAATTTCATTGAGGTGTACATTATGAATTACTGATACCGATATGAAAATAACTCAAAAAAATATTTCTTCGCTTTTATAATGATAAATGGTATCTATGCAACCACAAAGGCCAGACATCCACTATATAATAATACAGTTTGTTGCTTGCTTACTCGGTCCATTTCTCTGTCATGCTCTAAGGATTTAGATAGGAGGAAATTCGATCGGTTATATACATGTATTGTAAGCATTGTATTGTGGATACCTAAGGCATCAATTTCAATATGTAAACTCCTTCGCAAATCCCGCGTCCTCTAGCAAATCAAATGAAAACATTCCGAAAAAAACACGTAAATTTCCACGTGGAGGTCTACTAGTTCATAAATATAAAGTGGCATGAATTTTTACACTTCATAAATCATCTCAAAAGTGGCATCCTCAAAAATGCCGCTGTACGCAGCCACAGCAGCAATTTTAAACAAATCCATTCACTGAACAACAGTCATTATTTATCATCTCCAAGGTGACGCAGTACACAAGGAAATGAGCAGGGTTGTGCAGAGGTCCGTCAGAAACGTATTTGGAATTCCACTATATGTTACGCTCTTAAGGATTTACATAAGAGGAAATTCGGTACGTATTGTAAGCTTTGTATTGTGGATACCAAAGGCACATCCTTCAATGTAGAAACTCCTTCACAAAGCCCGTGTCCGCTAGCAAATCAATCGACAAAATCATTGAGAAACGTGTGAATTTTCACATGTGAGTCTACTAGTATCTGAAGCAATACACACAAAAATCCAGCTTTTGATGCATTATTGCCACCCTTCTTCAATAAAATATAGTGATCAAATATTTGTAATCAATTGTTGCTTAAATATCACTATCTGTAAATCATACTGTAGTTTGAAGCTAATTTTAATTTTATTACTTTCCTTTAATACATAATTTGGCATAAACATTCCACTATATGATAATACAGTTTGTTGCTTACTTGGTCCGTCTCTTTGTCACGCTCTTAAATAATTAGATAAAAGAAAATTCCGTAGGGTATACATGCATTGTAAGCATTGTATTGTGGATACCAAAGGCACATCCTTCAATGTGGAAACTCCTTCGCAAAGCCCGCGTCCACTGGCAAATCAAACGAAAACTTCAATAAAAAAACAATATTTTTCACGAGTGAGTCTATTAATATTTAAGCATGACACAGCGTTAAACAGTATACAGAGCAGAACAAACAGAAGAAATTATAAAAAAACTATCTTACTTGTAGTGACGGCGATGACTGTGTTAATTTCAAGCAGTTCACAAGATTTCTAAAGCAAATATAAACTATTTTGACACCTTAGGCAGACATCCAGGGAATTGTTTTTTCCTCTGGCTTGTTAGTCCCAAAAAGTCAATGGAGCTCCAGCATGAGGAGTGATTTATTTTTATCAGAAGATGAACAATATTTTCGAACAAATTTAGGAAAAATTATACGCTTCACGATAAGAAAAACACCAAGCCACAAAAAGTTGCCTCGAAGCAAATAATAAATTTTAAAAAGTACAAATATACGAAGTGACAGCACTTCGATTGACGATTATGTCACTTTAGCGACTTATACCAGACGACAATTTTAAAACAACTATACTCACTTCTGATATAATAAAAGGCAATTAATTATTTATATTTATTACACGAGGTGTACTTATTACGAGGTGTAATATGATCAACAAAAGAAGACATTGAAAAGCCATTTTGGAAAGCAAATACGTTTACATTTTTAGTTCCGCCAGAAACTCGTACAAGACTCATTTTCTCACTGGACACACTCTGAACCACAACAGCTGCTGCAGTACTCTGACAAGTGTGACGAGAAGTATGGTATCACGTTAATAAATTATTATGGACATTCGCTGTGTTACATTATGATTATCAGTGCAATCATCAGTCACTGTATTGTTAAATGTGTAGCCAAATCATTAATTAAACGAATAATTCTCAAACAGGTACTATATATACTGCTTCAGTAGAGTAAACGGTCTACCTTGATCTACTACGACCTACCTCTTCTCCAAGCTTCGTGTTGGTGCTAAAATTAGCAAAACAATTAGTAAAATTGATTGATTGCGAATATCTAATGTTTTATCATAGTAGTACAACTATCTAGTGGTGTGTACTTTTGTTTTCATATAGCTAACGATGTACTATGGTGTTAGTTGTGGAAAAAGTAGTGTGGCGTATTCCTAGTCTATAACTTTTCTCGCATTGCTCGTAGTCTTCTGTGATCTGCTGTTTTAGCAATGCCATGTTCTTACATACGCTACTACTGCACCAGAATAATCTACACTAACTGTGATTATCTAGTACTATCGTAGAAGAACCACCTATTTTTATCCTGCCTACAAGCATTTCAGAATGCTGGCTGTTAACAAGCTAGTACTCAAATAATTTTGACCGGTTATTTTTCTCCAAGCAGGGGTCTAACTGATCTAGCTTGTAACTGCAGAAGAGGTCTATTATTAGCTAAATGCACCGTTAAAAGTAGGCTTACTGATGTTCTAGTAATATTTAGGATACCTACTGTTTACCTACCTACTGTACTCCCTGTATAGCATGGGACTCGGGTAGCAACCCAAAAATGGACCAAACAGCTAGTTCTTGTTGCCATATTCTGTTCTAGACAGACAGATGTAGTGAACAGAAACATTTAAGAACAGAGTGCATTGATGTCTGCTAGTCATCAGATGTCCACAACCATGTTACGAATTCCTTCAGACTATGACCCTAGTCTTCATGCAATTGTGTATACTATTCAATAGCCCAATGTAAACCAATTGTTCATTGTATTTTTTATATTGTTCGTTAATCCATTTTCTCAGCTGATTCAAAAAATGCAATCATTTTTTGTATCATCGACCGTTAAAAAAGAGTTGTCCTTCAACGTTACTGTACATCCGGTGTTATAATGTTTCGATACCAAATGTATGCTGAATTTTCTCTTTCAGATCAATTACTAAGTTTTGCTACTTTTAGGATGGCTACTAGAGAATGTAAAAAATTTCCAGATGCATTTTGCATCTGTGTGGTCATTATATAGTAAAAAGGTAGGTAGCAAGTGTTGCTCTATTTTGAAAATAAATATCCTTCTTCGCCTCTTCTACAGTCGATACAAAAGAAAGAAAATTACGATGCCAAATAACTTCTAAAAAAAATACGCTGAATTCAAGTGGGATGCTTGTAGTGATTTCAAGATGCTTGCCTTCTTGCGTGGCTTGCAAGTGGGATACACAAACCATTCCTTTTTTCTCTGCTCAAGGGACAGCTGAGCTGATGACGAGCATTACAAAACAGTACAGTGACCCGCCCCACGAGTGGAACTCCACTCAACAATGTTAAATATTCTCAAACAGGTTTTGGTAGATTCCAACAAAGACTTGTTATCCACACTTCATATCAAACTCGGATTGTTACAATAGTTTGCCAAAGATTTAGATTTTAGGGGAGAAGCTTTCCAAGAAATTCGTCTTATGTTTCAAAGACTACCCGAGGTTAAGATCAAGAGCGGCATATTTGTTGGGCTCCAAGTAAACGCAATGTTGAAGTCAGAGAAACTGGAAAGAGCGATGACAAAAGTTTAAAAAGTAGCTTGGTGTGCATTTTGTGATGTAGTTCATGGATTTATAGGAAATCTCTAGGATCGTAATTACAAACAGCTTGTAGCAAAGCCAATCTAAACCTTCAAGAAAATGGGCTGTCGTAGGTCTAATGGGAAAAATATCAAGGACGATGGAAGATAATAGGATAGAACGATGCAATAAGAACGAACTGCATGGTCCATTCTTGGTCTGCTACCCAATAATCGCGCGGTCTAAAGTAAAGGCATCAATCACGCACATGCATCTTAATCACACAAATCATTTTGGTCATGCATACATTTTACTCACGCACTGGCATTTCAGTTCCGCCCATGCACCGCAGTCATACACAGGCTTCAGAAGTTAAGGATACAGAACCATTATTTCACAATACTACTGGGTACCGCATTCAATACTTGTCGAAAATATGGGGTAGTGCAACGATGGGAGACTATATATGGTCTTTAGTCAGAAGTTATGAAGGTATACACTCGAGAAAATCTCGGTCAATTAACCATTTCTAACCTTAAGAAAATAATTAACAAGGAATTTACTGTGCAGTTTTTTGTTTCGCTTCGTTGTAACTTATATTATACTTCCTAAATATCTTTCAGCACACGAAAAAATAATTTTCCTTACAGTACTGAATTAGACTGAACCAAAAAATCGTTGTAGAGGAAGTTCACACATTTGAAGAGTAAATATGAAATTAAGAATAAATAGCTATAGATGTAAAGTCAAAACGAATCATATTTTTAACTTTAGCGGCAAAAAAACTGCATCAATGAACAAGTAAACAAAACGTGTAAAATTGTTTGATAGTTCACTGAACCTCACAAGCTTGAAGATTTAGCGAAACTGTGTGAATTGCGTCAAAACTGCCACAAACAAATTGAATTATTAAAGTTGTCACTGGCGGGTCTCTGACTTGTTACAGGAACCTCTGAGTTGTTACAGGAACCTCTGAGTTGTTACAGGAACCTCTGAGTTGTTACAGGAACCTCTGAGTTGTTACAGGAACCTCTGAGTTGTTACAGGAACCTCTGAGTTGTTAGAGGAACCTCTGAGTTGTTACAGGAACCTCTGAGTTGTTACAGGAACCTCTGAGTTGTTACAGGAACCTCTGAGTTGTTACAGGAACCTCTGAGTTGTTACAGGGATCTCTGAGTTGTTACATCAATACATGGGGTGTACAAGGATGGAGAAAGTAATTTTTCGAAAAAATTATTGTTAAATAAACTATAAGCGATATAATTCATTCTTTGTGAGATGAGTGTCAAAAACTAAAATGTCATAAAATCTGTTTATTTTTAATATTTGTTCGCAAGACAGTTTAACTATAGCTAATTTCATGCATAATACCCTAAAACCGTTATTTCCCCTCCATTCGCATCTACAATTGTAAAAATTAAAATCTAGTATTAATAAAAAAATTGCCGGCCTTAATAAAATACTCGTATTTCACGTTGTTTAAATTGAGCGAAATATCCATCATTCAGAAATACAGCTTAATATTCAAATTGTTCAAGCCTATATCAGCAATAATGGATGTTTGCATTAGGCAATAATAAACGTGTACATGTGCAAAAGAAAGCGTAATCTAATATTTTGAAATACGTTTAATTTTAGTGAAAAATTAAAATGTAGTCATTTACTGACAACAACTTATATTCAATGTTATTGTTCTTTCACTATTCTTCACGCAAACAACTGGCATAAAAATTAAGAATTAGAAGTAATAATTGCTCGCAACCTGAGTTCGTATCAAGAATTTACACACCATAAGCAGATAAGGTAATATTGGAATATATAATTTTATTCCGTAAGACACGGAGCAACAGTATTGAGTATCAAAAGTTCAACTCAGAAGGTACGGGGTATACATTTCCTTAAAAATATAGGAAAACATTTGACAACACATCCACTGTTCCAGTCTTTCTGAGTTACGTTAAATGCTGTTATGACTTGAATACGAAAACTCCGATTCCAGCTAGGTGATTAATAAGCATTGCAGGTAGGTAATTAATAAGCATTCCAGCGATGTGATTATCAGCATTCCAGCGATGTAATAAATAAGCATTCCAGCGATGTGATTATCAGCATTCCAGCGATGTGATTATCAGCATTCCAGCGATGTGATTATCAGCATTCCAGCGATGTAATAAATAAGAATTCCAGCGATGTAATAAATAAGAATTCCAGCGATGTAATAAATAAGCATTCCAGCGGTGTGATTATCAGCATTCCAGCGGTGTGATTATCAGCATTCCAGCGATGTAATAAATAAGAATTCCAGCGATGTAATAAATAAGCATTCCAGGGATGTAATAAATAAGCATTCCAGGGATGTAATAAATAAGCATTCCAGGGATGTAATAAATAAGCATTCCAGCGATGTAATAAATAAGAATTCCAGCGATGTAATAAATAAGCATTCCAGCGATGTAATAAATAAGCATTCCAGCGATGTAATAAATAAGCATTCCAGCGATGTGATTATCAGCATTCCAGCAATGTAATAAATAAGCATTCTAGCGATGTAATAAATAAGCATTCCCGCGATGTAATAAATAAGCAATCCAGCAATGTGATAAATAAGCAATCCAGCAATGTGATAAATAAGCATTCCAGCGATGTAATAAATAAGCATTCCCGCGATGTAATAAATAAGCAATCCAGCAATGTAATAAATAAGCAATCCAGCAATGTGATAAATAAGCATTCCAGCGATGTGATAATCAGCATTCCAGCGATGTGATAATCAGCATAATAAGCATTCCAGCGATGTGATAATCAGCATTCTAAAAAAAACAGGAGGTTGAAGATGGCAAAAAGGATGCAAGACGAACGTTCCACAGCGCATTCAAAAGCCTGAAATGGAATAATTATGTTGAAGAATGTTGTATGCGAAACTTCATAGATTTTTTTACAAAGAAAGATTGCATAAATATGAGATTGCTTAGATTTCTTGCTTTCGAAATATGACTTTATTTCAAGGGCGTCAACGGAAACTGATTGGCATTATGGTGCACAATCTTAAACGTATTTGGTCAGTATCTATCAGAAAAATCCGTCGAAAAGTCAACTTGGCCAGAATAATTTGTTTCTTGACCATTCGTGAAACTATTCATATGTCAAACGTAAATCGACCAGTACAAATCAACCTAAAAGTCCACACTGATGGTGTAGATTTTTTCTTGATTATTTGCCAAACTTAATGAAACTTATATTTGAATGATATTCGTGCTGAATAGATTGATGATTAGCTCGTCTAATGTCTAACTGAAAAATGCGAACAAATTGTACTGCATTGCCATAAAAGAATTAAACCATTGAGAAGACTATGGATACTCAATGGAAGTCAGGGTATTCGTTAAGTAGTTAGTAGATTTAAACGATTTTAATAACATTGTAGGAGCTCAATAAAATTCTTGCCAGGTATTCTATTCTTTCAACATCAGCAGACAGTTGCTTGCATAAGAACTGCACTCCCCACAGACCCATTTGAGCTTCAAGGTCGTAAAATAATAAAAGCACAACTCTCTCTCAGCGACGTGCGTTAAACTCTAACAATGTACGAAGCAGAACGCGTTCTTGTGTGCAAGGCTCTTCCCATGCGTATCTAACCACCATTGTGTAAATTTCGATATACTTTGAAGAAGACGAATGTTCAACCTTATCATAACTCTTATCCAAGTTTCTAGGTTAGTCCCTTCATTTGAATATTCTGTTTTTCTCTGTTTTCTTTGTTTTATCTACTTTATATAGTTTTTAGATTATTTGCTTCACGCAGGTGGTTCTTTACATTATTCTGCTCGTCTACGTTATTTCATTCATCTGATATTACTTTCTTGATTATTTTCTTCAATTGTATTCTTTTCTTCGTTACGAGAAAAAAAAAAAAGAGTGGGGACTTATAGCCCCAGGGTTAATAGCGGAATTATGTCTAGATACGAGTGATAATTATGACTAGATAGAAGGGGAATTATTGCTGGATAAAAGAAAAATTATGGCTACGTAAGGCAAAATTATGACTAGATAAAATCAGAACAAGGCTATATAAAAACAAGATTATGGTCAGGCAAGAACAGAATTATGGTATATATAAGCGAAATTACGGTTTGAAAAGAGGAATTAAAACAAGATAGGAGAAGAATCACTGATTAATCAAAATAGTAACTTAACTCTATTCATTAATTTAAATAAATCAAACTTTAAATGCCAAAAATATAGGCTAACTGCTCACCTAGACCTCACCTTGAGAGCTTCCTACAGCGTTAGCATTAATTATTCTTATATACTGTCTGCTTCATTAGTAGTTCTGAGACAACTCCGAATCTAGGACTTTGCTCACAAGCGACTTTAATTTCAAAAGAAAGTAAAAATATCATAAATATTGTTAGAAATATGAACAATTGTTCAGAGGAGTAGGTAAATGTTCCATTGAATTCTCATATGACTGAGTAGATAGGAAAATAGATGACTGAGTAGATGAGTGGATGGATGGACGACTGGGTGGATGGGTGAATGAATGGATGACTGGGTAGACCGATAAACGAATGGATGACTGCGTAAGGAGATGAATTCATGAATGGTTCAATAAGAAAAGAAGAAGGAAATTGTGTTACGTCTGCACAAACCATTTTGCATCGCAAACCTCTAATAAAAACTAGAACTGTCAACGGTAAAAACTGGGACTGTCAACAGTAAAAACTGTGACTCAACAGTAAAAACCGGGACTGTCAACTAAAAATAGGATTATTCATGATAAACACCAGCAATGTAAGTCTTAGAAATGACTAGGCTCTGAAGGGCAGCATCACGCCGATTATATGTTAGATGAGTCATAATTCATTTCAGTTGTCTGGAGGACGATGCTATGTAAAGTTTCTATGTTTTTGAAGAAATTATGAATTTACTGTCATAAAAATCATGAATTATGATTTTTCTGTTTTGTAGTAAGGACAATTAAGGAGATAGAAGCCAGTATGAGGCGATTTTCCGTACGGCATTAACAGCGCATGTGTAAAATAAATGTTTTTAGAACCAAATTCTTTATAAATTTAATAAATCACGAATACATTTTGGTTATCTATACCATCAAAACTAATGATATATACATGTGATTTATTTTAACGAAGAGCGCGAAGAAGAGAGAAAGACACCAAGATGACGAAACGAGGAGCAAGAATAAGAGGTAGGGAGCGAGAAGAAGAAACGAGGAACAAGAATAAGAGGCAGGGGGCGAGAAGAAGAATCGACGAGCAAGAATAAGAGGCAGGGAGCGAGAAGAAACGAGGAGCAAGAATAAGAGGCAGAGAGCGAGAAGAAGAAACAAAGAGCTAGAATAAGAGACGAAGAGCGCCAAATATGGACCTACAATTCTTTAACAAATTTCACTTCTCTATGTTGGGGACAAAAATTTCAAAAGTTAATTTACACTGTACTGTAAAAGTGCAGACACTTAAGTTCCCATCATCACATTTGCAATGAGTGTCATTACTTTTTTCACTTCCCGTAGTATTATTTTGATGAAACTTTTCACAAACAATTTTTAGCAAGTTGTGCCCTACAATTTTCACAGTTTTTCTGAATTTCTCCTCGCATTTGTATCTATAATTCATAAGTCTCCGTTTGACATTGTTGGTTGAAAATGCATTCCATGTCCATAAACATTTTGGATATTTTTGTACAAGTACAGCATCTGTATAGTAGGAATAATACCGGTATATTTGCCAGCCGGTATGACATCTGTACGGCAAGAATAATACCAGTATATGTACATACCAGCCGGTATAACATGTATGGTAGGAATAACACCGGTATATTTACATATCAATATACTCAAATGCAATACCTGTATACTTAAATATCAATTTATTTACAAACAGATATAACATATGAACGGTAGGAATGAAATTACGAGCAATTGTATTTAGTACAACCTGTCTCAAGTTCCATTGGTATCGAAAATGCAAGTACAAGTTCTCCGCAATCAATATCAGGCTGTTTTTCATGTTACAGTTCAAATAAATGAATAACTTGTAGTGCATCTTCCTAGATAAGTATACAAAAATGTTGAAATTTTACTAAGTACAATGCACAATGCGTTTACAGATACATGCCATGTCACAGCAACATGATGTGTAAATAGCCTCAGAAATACGTTTCTTTGTTCTATTTTTTATTGATACTAACAATAGTGCCTCCCTCCAACTTGAATGTCTAACCATCGAGACTGTTCTTTTTATATGATCTAGAAAATACTATACACGTATGAATTAAGGAACGTTCTACAATAACTCTATTTGCAGGATACCGCATATGATACATGCATCTAAAATGAAATAATATTGCAAAAAGTCATAAGTCAAAGTTAACTGAGACTGAATATTATTCACAATTTCAAAAGAGATTCAGAGGATGATAGCCTAAAATTGTATATTTACGTTGCAATGATCATGATTATATGAAATTAGGAATGAAGTATGAAGACAAGAGAAATTATTTCGTCCACGTACTGAATTCAAGTTGATGGCAGATTTGGAGAGCGTAACATTCACTACAAAATAGGTTTATCTTTAACCCCAATCTGAATTTTATCATTTGACCGGCGCTAATTTTTGTCAGCATTAACCGGTAATTATCGCCTTTTCTTACGATAAACCGATGATATCTTACGATAAACCGGTATTTATTATCTGAAAAAGACTATTTTTATCGTCTTTTCCCTATGCTTGGAATTACGGTAGGAATAAGACTGTAAAGACCGGTCAAAATCGTCGGCGAACATTTCATCGTCTGGAAATACCTATAATTACCGGTAATAACCGGTACTATTTCTATCGTCGGAAGTTCCTACTATAAACGACGATTATCACCGCAAATCGATGATTATCTCCGGTAAACCGACGAAAAAATTCGGATTGGGACCCTTTCACGACCAAATTTTTTTCAACTGATCGAAATATTGCGTAAATTACCACTTACTTTACTAATCTGTATGTAATTTTGCCGTAATTTTGAAGGAAACATTTAGAATATGGGACTATGTAAATGGAATGACCTAAAGTTTGTTTGGAACATATTAACCCAACGGTAGCGAAAGGGTATTAAGTATAAAAATCAGAATTTTTTTGAACTAGATGCCGTACTAACAGGATCCACCGAGCAAACAGCGATCGAGATCAGGCGTTTCGAAATAATAGAAATTTTAGAAAACTGGTACTAAAACTTCTGCCGGCATACACACACAAGATGAGGATGACGGATCTTGTAGCCAATCCTGCTTACTTTCCTTCTCAATGTGTGCAATATGGACAAAAACATATACGCAGAAGGGCACGATTTTAGAAAGTTCATCTCTAAAATGATGAGTGAAATCATCGAAAACTACACACCCATATCATTTGTGTATTGGCTAATACATTCTTTTCGACGATCGATGTGATTAAAATGGGACAACAGAGCTTATGAAGGGATTGCAATGCAATTTCTGATAATGGCTTACAAAAGCAAAATTTTCATTCATAAAGATTTCGCAAGTGTGATTTCAACTGTGTTCTGTAGACACTTCGTTTTTTTTTTTAGACTTCCAATTACAAAAAAAAGCTGCAAAATTGTAAATGATATCGTTATGATCTAATCTGTTCTTATACAAAACTATTATAGAACATTACCGATAGCTCGCTGATGAAAATACAGTGCGGCAGGTTTGTTTATACTCCGCTAACAATTTACAGTTCAGGTAATCAGACAGTTAGCCCTTCCTTTCATGCTGTTACATACATATTACACTTCAGAAATTGTTCTCTAACTTAGCCTGAAATTAGTGAAACAGTTTGGTTTACGTTCAAACGGTTGCTAGCATCACTATGAGCCGTGTGGTTCAGATATGTAGTGAGGAAAACAGGTGTGCAATGTTTTTGGGAGCTTTTGAATAACAAATACAGTAATACCACAATACCATCTAAGATTCATGAAACCATGGGTTACATTTTCGATAGTAAATTACAGAGTGCAGCAACATAACTTCCTTTTTTCAAAGTAAAGTGCATTTAAAAAAAGGAAGTTATGTTGCCGCACCTTGTAATACAAAATACTTCTTACCTTATATTGAGTTTTGGAACTGTCGCTTCCGCCCATGGTGGTATTTCAAGTCAACTTTCTTCAGAGCTCGAAGACGATGATGTCCAAATATTAGATGCTTCAATTGACCACAAAATCAATGCAGAGTTTTTCTCAGGTTTAGTCCTAGTTTATCACGTACATCTAGCAAATATTAATTCAAATATCAAATAATATTGCTGCTAAGAGAGTTTCGTTACAAAAATTTTGAAGAATTAGCCAATTATTTTAAAAGCACGAGATTCCGTAGAGCCCAAACTATTGGAGATAAGACGAAGATGAGGTATGGGATGACCACTATCAAGAATTGAGAAATCCGTAAAACGTCACCAAGTCGCATCCTTGAAGGCTGAAGAAAACGAATTGAGAGAAAAGAATGCCCATGAAATCATAACCAGATGGTCGTGAATATTACATCAGGAAATGGAGATGCTATTTGCTCTAAAGAGAAGAATCCGACTTCATTTGGGATGGAGTTTCTGAAGAAAAGTTGAAAATAAAACATAGGTTATCGAAAGACCATTTGCATGTCACCCCCAAAATGAAAGAAAACACCAAATAGTCCCGAACATACACTAATTTTTTGAATCATACCAGAAGGAGAAGATAGATGCTTTCAAACATTTTTACTTGCCTTTATTTCACGTGTAAAAATATTAAACGTTTGGTTGCACTCGGCTCAAATATTTGCTCCACTGAAGTGAACAATCATTTATTAATCAACTTTAAATACTAAGAATAATGCAATGCAGTATGTTCTAGTATTACTAGTAATACTAGACCATACTGCATATTATCTAGTAGTAATATTTAAGCTGAATATTAATCGTCTATTTGCTCAAATATTTAGGGATTTCAAGAAATAATCCGTTTAAAATATTCCCGGGTTTTGGAATAGTAATACTCTCGAAGTGGTAATTTCAATAAAATTTGAGGTTTTGAGTGAGACTCGAGTACAAATGGGCCCATTTCAGAAAATATAAAATAATTAAGGGAAGGGAAACCACACTTCAAACCCAGCTAAAAAATAATGACTTGAAGCAACGTTGAAATTATAACTAAAGCATTCGTCATTCTTCTACATAAAGAACTGTATTGAAGCACGTGCACGAAACCAGTAGAAAATATTTCCCATTTTATACATATATATGCATGTACATATATACTGTATACATCTATACATAAATGTATACATGTATTTCATCTATATACATAGATATGTATAAAATTCAGCAAAGTCAATAATTTGAATTACTAACAAAATAACCTTATGTAATAAACTGTTTCATCGGAAACAAAATCGCTTGAAAGCAACAAAGTTCAATCCGTTCGCAGTTCCAAAAAACTCATTTTCAGTTAACGCAAACACTCAATCCAGCCCGCCACATTCCACTGACTTGCTCTTGCCAGTGCGACCCCTGACAACACACTGAAGTCCAGCACGTTCTTCCAGACGACGTTCCAGCACAGAAACTCTCAACCGCATCGAGGTGACTACTGAGCGACCAAACACAATTCATGGAAGCAACCGGAGGTCTGTGAACTTGGATGTAGAGAGGGGGTGCGGTTGAACGAAATATTTTTCATATAATATAGATGTTAACTTCCTGTGCGTGAGTTGTGGAATGATTATGCTGTAAATTGATCGAAACATTTGAGAGAAATGCGAGAGGTTTATTTTTGGATGAAAGTAATTTTAAAAATCCGTTTGTTCCTACATGATGTTGGAAACAACCAAGACTACGAGTTTTGTGCAAAAATTCACTTTCTTAGCTTTCACATACAAAATTTTGATCAGCGGGGTTAGTTTTATATTGATGCCAAACATGATGGATAGATTAGAAAGGGAAGATCGTATAGGTATTGTGAATACCTGAATAAGGTCCTATTAATGTGAAACAACTAAATCACAGTAGTATACAATAGTAATGTCAGAGCAAGATTGTAGAGTGTCCCAGCATTATGGAATCCGAAAAAACTGACATCAATCAAAAAACAAAAATCACAGGAAAAACAAACACATCATCCTAAAGAAGAATGAATGATTACCTATTTAATTAACTAAAAATCACTAAATTAAAGCTATGAGACCTGAAAAATTACCTTATGGGTTGCATAGCACAGCCTTATAGTCACACGAAGGCTTAAAAGTTAAGGGTTTCCATCTAAAAATAATAGTTTTTGAAAAATTGACGTTGTAATCCGAATTGAACAAAATTATATTTTATTCCGTTTTTCAAAGTCCATTGGTTTTCCCCTACATCTGAAACTTTCCGAGTTATACCTGTTTCTCTCTGAGACCCGTATCGCATTAATAGTAAAATTCCAACTTATCACTGACATGGGCAATTGAGTTCGCATTATCGAAGTTAACTTCTTGATACTACTTTCTGAATTTGCTTATTCTATTTTCTAGACTAGATGAGGCAATAGGTATAACGGATTAATTCACAGATTCAACAACAAAACTATACAATTTCCAAATTTACATCATGTAGTCTAATGAAAGTATGATTAGCAATTGAACAGTTTCAAACTGCTGCAAAGTAAAGTTTTCAGTTTAAGCACTTTTCTTCAAACATTGTCTTGAAAATGTCCTCTGCTCTAAAATCTACAGGCTTATGATTTCTGCCATCCTGAATATGTATCTCTTGGAAATTTCTTTTTTATGTGAATTTTCCCATTGACACTTTTTTCCTTTCGGTGATGAGTAAATAAGTAAAAGCGTACCGACCGGGGCTTCACTTATTCTGGCTATTATTTTGCGTACGGTAATAAATATTTAATACTGAACGACGAGTGATTGACCAAATTTTTCGCGCGGTGAAAATCTAACGTTTCATTTTTGATAGTTTCTAAATCTGGGACATAAAATGGGCATAGAAGCCCTGGGTAAGAAACCTTTACTAATTTTTATGCTACAGAAAGGAACTCAACGCATTACAACGGCAATGAAGCGTTACTACCACCAATCTCTCAAACATTACACCACCAAGATCGTTCCACGTGTAAAATTAAGTGATTTCATAATCACCAGACTGCGCGAGAACTAACAAGACTTTGGCAAACTTCCTAGCTGACCGCATTGAGCGATCACAACGAATCATGGTTAGGTCCTGTTACTGAAATTTAAGGAATAGAGTTTTTCGCATCGTAAATTCCAATTCTCGCACGCCTTTTTCATTCCGTGGCTGAATGATTTCAGCTCATTCACATTAATATCCAAGGAAACTGTTCAGTTAATTTAAAACGACTGCCTGCTTGCAGAGGAGGGAAGTTTGCTTTAATATCTAAAGAAACTGTTCAGTTAATTTGATATACTGGCCTGCTTGCAGAAGAAGGGAAACTCGCCTTAATATTCAAAGAAACTTTAAATAATATGATACTTTACCCTGTTTGCAAAGGAAAGGAAATGGAAGATTTTCCCTTCTGAGATTTACGTAGAAGTGACGAGAAAATTCTCCCTGAGGATAATGACACCCTGACTCATTGGCTCTGCGCCCCTGCACCGTTACAACGCAGGAAAGTTGTCATGCTATGATAGTAAAAGAGGAACAGCTTCATGAAACTTCACGAAAAAAGATACAGCTTATGCAGTAATTTTATGAAAGTAGTTTTTCTTTGAATGATTTATGAATGGTACTTCTTTTCATGCTTGAAATGAGTAACTTTGTGCTATGAGTGAAATGGTTGTCAAGAATTAAAGATGTAGACACTTCATGGTCTTCAACAGCAGGCCAAATTGCCTGTTGCAAGATATAAATTTGCATTTTAAATTTGAAAATTTGTAAAACAATCCTCATTCAAATACATGTTTGATGGGGAATTGCACTCTACATTGGTTGGCACGAAACATGAGATTTTCCATATGCTGTATGGTATACATATAAATCCAAAAACTCAAACGACTTATGGTTTCAATGGACAAATATCCATTTGCTATTGGGAATTAATACGTTTACCTAATATTTATTTTGAATAATTCCACAAATTGCACTTTTTAGCGAACACGATTCGGGCGAGACACTCGTACTTCTAAGCACCATCTGCATCCACACAGCGCGGTCATTCCACACAGAAGCACAACTGACAGGCAAAATTGGAGTACGTAATTTAGGAGTAGGTGCGTCAATTCAGGGTAATTTAAATGACAGAACACTCAAGTCTTTAGGTTTTTATTACCCTGAATCCAGACAAAACGATGAAAACAAATGCTACAGTTTTTCAGTTTTTTTTTTGTAAATCATGAATGTATACGTGTCACATAGTAAATGAAAGAATTTTTTCAATCTATTTGAAAGTCAAAAAGGGCAAAACAAAGTTTATTACAAAGACTAAATGCTTAATATTTGCATTTTAATTTTTATCATCATTTTCATCAATCATTTTAATTTTTATCATCATATCATGTATCATTTTAAAAAATGATATGTATTAAATTAATTTTTCATCATCAATGCACGGGAAGCGTCCTTTTAATGTGAAGTGAAGCGTTCCATCTATTCAAACACGGATTAAAAAAAACTATTCAGTTAATACGATACTGTTAAATTCAGTGTTGATATTTCTTAAAAACAAACAATCGAGCATACAATTGATTTAAGCATCAACGACACAAAATTGAAATATTTTTGTATTAATATATTCTTATCTTGATTGCACCCCCGTCAATAAACACTGTGATATTTCTGTCGTGAACACACTTCTAAAACTTTTATTGCCAATTTATTCCTTACAATTACAACAGTAATAAGGTTATGGATTTTCACAAAATTCGTCACCAGAATTTAATGACAATTTTTCTTTGTGATGAGATTTTGAAAAGATTCCTAAAAGTCTCCAATTCAGCTACTTCTAATGTAAGATTCATAAGTTCTATAACACATTTGAAGAGCGATATCATTTTGATGCCCTTAATGATTATTGCTCCCAGAATGAAAAATAATTTAGTTCAGAAATGATCAAATTTGCTGAAGCACAGAAGGAATTGCGTAGCTTTTGCAAGTTCTAGCAATGTTTCCATTCTGTCTTCAAAACAAATTTGTAAAATATAAGTAATCCAATTTTACTTACAAGGATAAAGATGATGAACTTTGAGTTTGGACTCGGGCAACTTCATCAAAAGAGTTCGGTTGCACTGTGGTACAATAACTTCAAAACGGGCTTTTGGTGTTATTTATAATTGCTTCTAATACTGAATATTATTGTACACGAAATATTCCGATGAAATCACGAAAGCATTTGATAAACAAAATTATGACTTAAACTGGTATGAGGGTTTTGATTTTCAGGGGTTTATGTATGAATAAAAGTACGTAACTAATGAAATGCTTCATTCACATTGCCAAAAAAAAAAGACGAGATAATTAACGCAATTGAAATATGAAGGATATTTGAAAAAAAAACACATTGAGAACTGTGATTTCACTTGAAAGCGAGTTAAAATTGAGTCTCAACATGCAATGCTCTGCATGCTGAGCCATGCAGAATGTTCTGATGAATTTAACTACCCATGAGCTGGATGTAGAACAAGAACCACAACAAGAACTGATTTATCCTTTTATCATCCGATTTTCTAGTCTCATTCTTTATTCCATCGACTGAGCCCATTTCTCCGACCACGAGCGTCTTTAGTGAAGACAAACGCAAGCTTTGAAAGTTCTTTCGTGTTACGGGGTTTTTAGTTATGATTTTCTATGCTTGCTTGATTCCTGTATATTTACTAATAAATGTCCCCATTCTCTGAAGCGGGGCTCATGTCCTACAGTGAATAAAAACGTATTCTAGAGACTCATAACGCCACTAGAGCAGAAACCTTACCACTAGCCTCACGCGACTCAAGCAGCGACTTCCAGTAGTCCAACTGACCTGAAAACTCTGGAAGAGTCAGCTGCCTTCCAGCTGTTATTGAGAGTTGCAACCTCCAAGCAGCCTGAATCTTAGTAACCAGGGTAAAAACAGTGCATTTTTTGGGATAATGAGAACAGTTACAGCTGATCGCAATTGTATTAAAAATTGTTCCGAAGATGTTAAAAGTAAGAATATATATGTTTAAAATTAAAAAGAAATAAGTCTTTAAGCGTTTTAAGTAGGTGATTTCATAGTTCTTACGGTAAATAGAAGCTTTTAAATAAAGGTTTGGGCTCTCAAGTTTTCAATTGTTTGAAAAGTGCTTAGAGTTTGTGCATGAATTTTAAATGGATGATCTGATCCCGGCCTGCAGGTAGTCAAAAAAATGTTAGTAAACAACTTTTTTCAAACAATCAAATGGAAAGCAAAACTGGTACTCCTTTCTTCTCAAAAGTTTGATAAGTGGTGAATTAAAATACAGGGTGTCTCAAAAAATGTACTCACCCTTTAACCGTTGCTAACATGCTGTCTTCTTTGTGTTGCAGGTGTGAGGTTCGAACCTTTGCGAACATGATTCTTTAATCACATTTAATCATGTTCGCAAAGGTTCGAACCTCACACCTGCAACACCAAGAAGACAGCATGTTAGCAACGGTTAAAAGGTGAGTACATTTTTTTTGAGACACCCTGTATATTAAATAGTATATTCCCAGCCAGCCGCCACATGCATGTCCTACACACGCAACGTCCCAGTAGTAAAGCAGAATTATGACTTGAATATGACATTCTATTACATATTTCCCATATTTCAAGCCCTGAATAGAAGTAAAATACCTATTCAAATTATTCAGTAACGAGGTGATATGAAAATTATGTATTTTTTCTTGTACGCTATTGTTACTTACGTATATTATTTGTACGTAATGTTTTTTAAATCGTTGTATCTTCTAAGTTCAGCGATATCTTAAAATCCTGGCGGCAGTAAGGTCTATTTTGGGTATATTCAGGGATAGAAAACGTCAGTCGACTGGGTCTTATCTTAAGGTCTTATCACTATAGAACTAAAATAAATGCAGTTGTTTTTTGGCATGCTATATACAATTAAAAAATTTGCGTTCTAGTAAAGTGTTCATATGTTTTGGCCCATGTTCTCAGATGAATGCATATGAATACATCGCGAATGAACTTCAGTACCAATAAAAATAAAAATACAGTTTCGCAAAAAAAGTTATTGACCTAAATGGTACATACTTTGATATCATTTACATATTTCACTCAAACCTTTGTCTCAAATCAGCGGTGAAAATTACCATTAAACAATAGTAAGTTTTCTGTACGTGGGATAACTGCAGAAAACAGTCGGCAGCACCTACGGACGCCGCTCATGAAATCACCGGTTCATCAATAACTTTCTCGTGATTTTTTGCAAGAATGAAAGAACCAGAGGCGCATATGCTGTTCATCCATGGCCTCCATATGGCGTGAAGAGACTTCTTTGGAGCAGCTGATGGTCGTCCGCAACCTCCACGAGTTGCCTGTCATACTCTGCAATGTAGCAGTGTTAAACGAGGGAAGATTCACACTGCTGGATAAAATTGGAAACTTTATTTACCCTGAATATGCGAGTAGGTTGGGTGTTGTTCGATCTCAAGATGCGTTTTTCATTCAGTTTGCTAAAAAAATCCTTAAAAGTGGATGAATAAGGACGGTGTTTTTTAATCGTCAACATGAGTGTTTTATTTAAAATATGCGCGAACACATTTACTGTGAATATGTATATAAGTTGAGCTAAATGTTATTGCTAACATGTGTCACTCGCTTTACTGGTGAGAAAACTCATGTCCTGTGAACATATGAGTTGAATGTTGTTTAATTTTGAACATGTATCCTTCTATTCGGTTTCTTATATGTCAAAAATATTCTACAGTTATCACTGAATAAGTATCATATTATTTACTCATTGAGATTCGACCGATTTTGTGGCAAGTGCAAGTACATGATAGGAATTTATTGATAAAATACATTCAATTCAAGCTTAATTTAAGGTAAAACAATAATTTTCCTGTAATGATCATCGGTGAAAAGTCCAAGTCAACTCAACTCATGGAAACACAACCCAAGCTTGTGGGTTCCCTGAACTATTTCACTATTGCACCTTTCATTTCAACTGCTCCTGATATCCTCCTGATGACTGAAATAAATGCTTAGATATGTTCTAAGCTTGCCTCAGATCAGCATTTTTTAAATTATTAACTACATGATAATGAACACTGGCGATAAGTTAACATGATAATGAACAGTGAGGATACGTTATAATGAACTTTGACTTTAAGTGAACATGATAATGAACGGTGAGGATACGTCATAATGAACTATGACGATAAATTGACGTGATAATGAATTATGGGGATACGTCGACGTGATATTAAACTATGACGATACGTTAACATGATAATGAATAAGATAATGAACTGTGAGGATAAGATGACATGGTCATGAAGAAGATAATGAACTATGAGGATAAGGTGACATGGTAATGATGAAGATAATGAACTATGAGGATAAATTGACATGGTAATGATGAAGATAATGAACTATGAGGATAAATTGACATGGTAATGATGAAGATAATGAACTATGAGGATAAGTTGACATGGTAATGATGAAGATAATGATTTGTGAGAATAAGTTGACGAGCATCCAGGCGAGCTCGGAAATGAATTTGACTCTTGCTGAATAATTGAATTCATCACGTAAGAAAATGGAAGAACTTGTTCCTAGTTTTATGTCCACGTCAAATTAATGGTCTTTTAATGTTTAATTAATATTACATGATGTCATAATTTTGATATGATTTATGCATTATTTCCATGACTTCATAATTTCATGGTGTCATGGTGTTATCCACAAACTGGCAATTTAATATTAAATCCACAAATTACTCTAATTTGCTCAACCTGCCACTAAATTGTAAAAATTTTAACCGAAGTTTGAATTTTGAAGCAAAAGATCTGGAGAAAATTATAACGCAAAGCCATCCAAGTTCTCCAGCCCATAAATATGGAAATACGCAAATAAGTACATAAATACATGCAGCATTTGACCTAGATAGCAATAAATTAGGTCTCGTTGTCATAACAAGATCACTTTCTTGCTATTCTGAGTCTCAATGACGAAGTCATGAAGACATTGTAACTCCCAGCTTTTACAGTCCATGTGACACAATATGCTTAATGGGTTGCACAAATACCCCAATCACTACTCAAAAACCACAAGTTTTGCTGTTAACACCGTAAGTGCGGTTGCCTAGCCGGTGCAAATCTTTACTTTGTATATACAGTCACTAGAAAGCATTGAAAAAATTACAGAACCTAACCTGAGTGACCCACCGGTGTGTCACTTCGCACTTAACGTGTTATTAATCTTCTATTAAATTAAAGTTTCATAAAAGAGTTGTGGTTTCAAAGATGGGCTGAAATCACACGAGAAGTGATCTGAAAATTGATAGCAAGAAATTGTTGGGGCTTTATGGACGTATTTACGTAGAAATTAAATGGGCGTGTTCTAAAAACAAACAACGATTGTATAGTGCGAGTGGGCCTATGACTTACTTAACCCTTTAGCGACGAATTTATTTTTCTAGTTTCTACGTTTAAGCTCACAAAGACCGTCTGTACACTGATGCAATGAAGCACGCTGAGAGCCAGGCAGCCAAAATAACGACACTGTATGATGCCGCCGCGTTTAAACCTAGTAGCAACCTCATATTGCTCACATATAATATAATTTTAACATAATTAGCATTTTTTCTGATGTTCCCCGTGAGTGACATACGGCGGTAGAGGGTTAAGGTGAGGTGTGCACCACCTAGGTATGAATACGAGATACACGATTCTACATTCAAAAAAGCATAGATCTGTTTCATACATAAATATAAAAATGTTCTGTTTTGCTCTCAGCATTTGTAACTTATCTACGAAAACACCAAGGATTTCTTTCGTATTATTAATCTACCATTCAAAACTAAAGTTTATACTCATCAATATTGTTTCTTTAACTATTCTTGGATCTATCCAATTTTTTAAATAAAGGGCAATCAAACACATATAAAGGCACTGAAAATAATTGTAATAATGGATGGAAATAGTCGTAACGTGATTGCACTATATGTGTACATATTTAAAAATTCATCTCGTAAATAATTGTAGTCATCGATTGTCAGTAGTGGAATAAAACATTTTCTGTTTATTGTTGTTGAGGAATGGCACAACTGGCATTGGAAATATTGCCTCATTGACGTAACTAAATAAAATAATAACAGTAATTAAATTACGCAGGTTCAACTATCATTCTTAATTATATTTAATTGCACTGTGCTTAACTACTGTAACTACCAGAAACAGTTTCTCAAGTGGCAGTGAGAGTCTCAAAAAAACGAAATTAGGAAAAATGTTGTAGATACTACAACGATTGAGAAAATTACCACAGCAACTTCATAAAACGGAGAGGACAGAAGCAGTGAACTGGGGATCTCTCTTCCGTTGATGAATTTTCCTGCAGCTAGGGAATCATGTGTTTATATACACTCAAGTGAAAGGTAGACACATGAAAATAGAGGAAAGTATCACGGACGGAAATAACAGTCCCATTGTGAAGCTTTTATTTTCATTTCGATGCTTAATAAATTTCAAGAGATCCTCCGAGATACGTCCAAATTGAGAAAAATATTTACACATCAAAAAAGAAAAAACATCGTATTAGTCAATTTTATGAGTGTTATTCGAATTTTTGGTTCTCAAAGCGACGAAGATATGAGAAAATAGAACATCCTTACTTATTACAAAAAAGTATATTCGGTTTATTCTAGTGAAACTCCCCTTCAAAAATTATTTTCCTGTCGAATTCTGTGTTATAAGTTACAATCATTTTTCTCCCATTTATTCCAACGAAAATTTGATACACAATTTGACGTTTGTAATCCGTGATAATAAATTAAACTGAATGATGCAAAGTCCCTAGGAAAAGTGACTCTTGCAATTGCTTTAGCAGCGTCTTAATATTCATTCTTCGTAATTCTCGGGATACCTACAGGAGGTATGAACTCATAGGTAATATAGTATGATGGGTCATTACTCTAAAATCATAGATGCAATTGCCCCACTTTGATAGCATATAATACACAGTAAATAAAAAGAAACAAACCGCGTCAATGCACTTCGGAAGTTTAAATTTTTGAATGAAAAGACCAGCAAAAACAAAAAGTTTTATGATAGCCTTTTATTAAGTCTAGACGTTAAATAACCTTATCATATGGATGACTCGAGTTGTACACACACACTCACTTATTTCAACATTTCAAAACACTTAATAGAATAGTTAAGATATATTATATACAATAAACATCAGGAACAACAGGCAGGAACTAGTTTGCCAAGATGACGAAGCTAAATGCTCTGAACTAACAATTCAACGGCAAGTAATTATTCACTTAAGAAAGTATAACGAGAACCAGTATTGTTTCCTTTTTGGCCTATTATTAAGGCTTAAGCAGAACTACTTTCTCTGGCCCGTCTTGACAGTTTTTCTCTACGACTTTTCTGACTCTTTGGGCCTCGTTCTGGAGTTATCAAGGTGAAGTGGGGAACTTTGCCCATCATTACTCTATAGCTTTTCAGCCAGCGTTTGCCCTTGAGAAGTTTGTCGTACGAACCATCTTTCCAAATGCCAGGGGGTAGATAAATATCACGTGCTCGTGCCCCTCTCTGCAATACGGGTGCTACCATCAAATCTTTCCCGACAAACCACTGGTCACCTATTGGAAGACTTTTCAAATCCTTGGGGAACACCATAGCCAGTGGAGATACCAAGGGCAAATTATTAGTTAAACTCTCGTTTAAGTTTTTTCGTAACCTTGGTATCACAAGATCCTCACGAAGCTTCATGAGCTCATTTGTGTAAGACAGGACGGTGGGATCGTACATGGAAGGTAGCACTGAAAGTTCCATCACCGGTAAAAATATGCTGACTCCCATCCAGCGAACGTATAGCTCACGATCTGGAATGTGGCCAGGTTGAGTCGACCAGCCTCCAACTACACCACCATCAACTAGATTTCCACCGATAGCACTTATAGTCAATATTCTGTTGGGCAGCATTTCTAGCATCTCCCAACTAGCATCACCATAGCTAGCAGTCAAGAAAGTAGGGGCACTTACAGGAATAATAGCTGTGTTGGTGCTGATAGGGGCCCTGACTCGGGACACTGCCTTAATGAATTGCTTAATTGCGTAATCGGGATTAGGATGTGAGCTGTAAAACTTTCGAAACGGAGGCAACGACTGGGTGCTAGTAGGAGACAAATGGAACTGGTCAATGCCATATTTCTGCTTGAGCTTCATCAATTCAGATGCATACCAGTTAACGGTGTTTGGATTAGTGAAATCAAGTACAGCAGCAGACTTAGTTTTTGACGTCGAGACAAGAATAGGCAATGTAGAATTAATCTGGCGAATGAGCAAGTCCATTACTGAGGTATTTTTGAAACTCGGAGCTTCCACATCAATCAACGAAGATATAGTCAAAGCTAACACTAATCCCTTTCTGTGTAGACTCTCAAGGAGCAAAGCAGGGTTTGGAAATCGCTTTGAATCAAAGTCTAAACTTCCCAACTTACTCTGCCACGACGTTGGGAGGAGTACAAACCCGCACGTGTTTTGCACATTAAGCACGATGGACTCAGCATAAGCCAATACATCGTCCTGGTCGATGTCACCTTGATTGTGAGGTATCCAAGGTCTCCAAAGTGGGCATGAGAACCTATTGGCAACTTCTCGTAAGGTATTATCAGTGATGGTTTCAGAAACATGATATAGCTCGACATCGTCTGGCAATAGATGCAAGGATCGATGCCATTTCGAAGTAGCGTACTCGATATTGTCCATCCTCTCAATATCTGGCAGTTTACTTAGCAGCGTGGGCACATTCGGAGCAACGCAAAGGGTGTAGTCTAAGTCAAGTTTGTCACGCTGAGTGGGATGACTGAAATCAACGTGTCTCTCAGAGTGCAAACAAAATTCACGGCGAGGAGAATGCAAAGCATTCACGCTCAGTAATGCCCTGGCGGCGAATGGAATCGACACTAATATTCCTTCCGATGATATCCATATTCTTCGCAACAGTCCACCTACGGTGTTGTGCAGAATTTCTCCAGAGTACAGTACCGCGTCAGATACCTCGCTGAGCTTCGTTAGAGGCATGGCCCCACCAGTAACATCGCCCATACCCCACCAGACACCAGTCGTATTTCCGTCCATCTCAAAGCAGTCTTTCATTACTAGATCTGGGCTAGAAGACTCCCAGTGAACACTAAAGCAGTCCACATCATCCAGAGGAGGTCGGTGGGTGAGCTGTAATCTTGCACGGCCTTTGAAATCGACGCACTGCATACTATGGAAAAGAAAAAAAGATTAAGTTGTTCTATAGGAGGTTATGTCAACTAGTACCTCATTAAAGCCTAATGGCAGTTTTAATTGTAGAAAACACATTATGCAAAACAGAAAAACTATGTATGGGACCCACACTTTTAAGAGTTACAAGATTAAATGCAAAGACTCGTAATTCAGTTGTAGTCGACAGAACACGAGTTTTTTACAATCGTAATTATGAGTGCATCAACAGAGCTACAATAAAGTAAAATTTTACAATTCTATGCACAAAAATTCAGTGTAAAAACTTACTTGGAAAACTGATTCTCGAAATGGAATGGATCTGTATCATACACTCCGAATGGAAAATCTTCAACTGAGATAGTCTCCTCTAGAACATCGCCAGAAAAGTACTGAGACAGAGAAGGTCGGCTGATTTCGACAGATGAGTATTTGTAATGTTGGGAGGTCTTTTCTTCATCGAGAGGTGTAGGATTCAATTTGTCGTTCAGCTCCATGCTTCCCTCATCATTTAGAGGTTTTGTCATGGTGAGAGCTTTGACCTGATCTGAATTCCCAATTGAACCAGAATTCCCCATGACACCAGGAATATGTTTACCATCTTGATTCGTATTTTCACTGTACTTCTTGTTGCCAACAGAGGATTCAGGAAATTCAAACACGTTTGACGGTGAGTCCGTCCATCCTTGAATGGGAGTAAATATGTCCGTAAAGATCGACCAAAATCCTGGATTTTCCGTTCCAGTTTCAACTTCGTTCGATGCGATGCTACTAACTGGAGCTCCAGCGTTTGATTTTAAAGCCGCAGCATCAGGCAGAGGTTGACCTTGATTTAATTTCATTCTCCTTGCACTCACACGACTACTTTTCTTCCTTCTACGAGAGTTATTCTTGTTCCTCATACGGCCTTCCGGTTTTGATGTAGTTCTTTCTTGAATAGCATCGCTGTTTGCTGGACCTGTTATTTGCTTCTCCAAGTCTCGTCGTTTTCGTTTGTCTTCCGACTTGCGTATTTCACCGGTGGCATCAACGAGGTATTTGAGGTAGTCAGTGCAGTCTGTATGCTTTGTGTGTACTGGAAATTCGACACCTAAACGAATTTTAACTAACGGTGCTCTGTATCCTGTAGCGTCGTTAACACTCATAACTTCCATCACACGGTCGGCTTCGACGATCTTGATGCGATCAAAAATGAACACCTGCGTAAAAAAGTTTGCTCTCGTTATATCACACATGGAAAGTGAAAGTGAAGATTAGAGGCTAAAAAACAAACTTGAACCACAGTGCTACAGAAAAGTAGCTGATAGACCACTCAAGAATATGAAACTCAGATTAGGAAACATAATGCGGGAAAAGGCAAAATATATATACTCTGTCTATAATTTTGGATTGGGTTCTACCCAATTAATGCGAAAATGGAAATTTCAAAACGAAACTGGAAGAAAAAACAGTTTCAGCTTTAATCTCAAGCACCTCAATGAGCAAATTTTCGAATCATTCTAATTTTGCAGCTAGGTTATCTGCTGTTTCAAACACACATAAGTACTAGATATTTCATTCCGTCGCGAGTACATCCAGAACAACAAAAGACATTAAAACTTCTAGTATTCGTCAACATATGCTCTCTCGAACTAAAGGATACATATAATTGATATCACTTCGCCTAAAGTAGATGTGCAGAGGAATGCCAGTTCTCCGTATTTTTATTTTCCTATTATTTGTTTTGACTTGGAGAAAATACATGAGCAGTTGCAAACTAATGAGAAGGAGGTTGTAATTTTAAGAAACGTCTCAAATCATGAAATTTATCATTTTTGTTTCTCGTTGTTGTGGGTGGTAGAGCATATGGAATACCATGTCAGTAGAAGTTTCTCAGATCCTTTGCTGCAGAGGTGTTGTCATTACCACAAAAACGTAAAGATTATTCGCTTGTACAACCAGGTTTACCTGAATAAATTGTTCAGCCTGTACTAGGGACTTTAATTATTTATTCATACTGCATAGTGGATCGAATTTTAGAGACTCGGTCACTAGGTAATGATCCTTACACTAATGTCAGTAATAAATGTAACTTAGATCGTGTTAAATACCAGGAACTTACGGAAATAAATAAATGAGTAACTCCGAATTTCACCCACGAAAAAGTATCTTCAAGGTCTAAAGGACTTCCAAAGGATCTAATAAAATCTATAATTAATCATATTGAATGCAAACATTTAATCACAGGAGAACTTTCGCGGAAAAGCTAAATGTCATGACTAACAGTGATGACACCCTTTTGGTTCTATAATTACCAGACATTAAAGAATTCATCAACGACACAAATGAATTAAAACGATACCACAGCACAAGCGTTCTCGTGGACTCACTGATAAGATATGGAGATGATAGTAGTGATAGATAAGGGAGACTAGAATCACGATTACTGTCAACAGCACGATTGACAGCGCGAGTTGACAGTAATCTAGCTGGGGCTTCTTCTTCTCTTCAGGTGCGTCAATTTTCTGTAAAAATTAGTATAAATTAATTTAGAAGTAGAATTTTTTATTTTCTTAACATATAATAGTGGGAGGAAGAGGGGCTGGGTAGGTAGAAAAATAGAGAAATTTATCTTACTTGCGTATGGACCTTCTTTCTTCGGTCTCTGGTTCCCAAGTTCCGATAAGAGAGGCATGGTCCAAAATAATGGGGTCTTTATATTGGTATCACTTACAATTTAATTAAATTCGTCACTTGTACGTACGTGTACAACATAAATCAGAAAATTAAGTAAAATGCGCTTTAATTTATTAATGTTAAGTCATATGCTCCACAGACAAAAACTACCGTTACAATTTCATGTCAGTAAAAAATTAGGCTCCATATTAATTCCCCGAATAGTTTGGACCAGTTCATTAATGCATTAACTAAAATTGAAAACAATTAATGCCATTTCAGCTTGAATATCCATCTGTGATATGCGAATAATGACCAGCAAAAATATTTACTTGAGTGTATAGAAAATCTAAATATCTTACAACAAAAAAATAATAGTTTCATGTCATTCAGCAAATATAAATGAAAATCTACTATTTTACGAGTCTTGTTCTATAATGAAGAACATTGTTCTTCTACTTTGAAGAGTATTGTTGATCCGTATTGAAGAGCGTTGTTCCTCTATATTGAAAAGTGTCGTTCTTTTATATTGAAAAGTATTCTTTTTTCACATTGATGAGTTTTGTTCTTCTATAATGAAGAGTAGCGTTCTTTCATCTAGAAGAGTATTGTTTTCTAATATACATGCAGAGTACGTGTGATCGGGTACAGTAAACCACAATCTAGTAAGGATGATTGACACAATAATCAATTTCATTTTGATGTTAAACCACTGAAATCATTCTAAGAATTGACACGATTACGCGTAATTGGCGTGCACAGAACAGCATGCATGCATGCAGCGATGAACGCTCATAGCAAGTCTAGAGATTTTCTGATAAAAATCAACACGAAAAACTGTGAAGCAAGATTTCAATTTCGTATAGTAAATGAGTATTTATAACTTGCTTGGTAAATTAGTATTTATGATTCGTTTAGTAAATTAGTATAATACTTATATTTTATATAGTAAATTCTTAATTAAATTTCGTGGAGTAAATTAGTAGCTATAATTTCATTTGGTGAATTAATTGCGAACATATAGTTCACATCGCATCAGTAGAGCATATCACGAGGTATTTTTACTAAATTGAAAATAAATACAATAAAATGTTACTACATCTCAATTCAAATATAACGTGAAATATAATTGTATATACTTAGAGCATAATGTGAACAGTCGTCTGCATACTTTCCTATATAATTTGAAAATTAAGTCCTGTTGGAAGTTGATAAAAACCAAAAATATATTATAAACATTATATTGTTATCCCTCGAATACAAATTTTGACCCTGTATGAACCATTGTTGTTCCTAAAGTACATTTGAAATAATTCATTTTAGTTCAATATTCCATATGTTTCTTTATAAGTTTATAACACATGATAATATGAGTGAGAATTTACGTAACATTTCATTCAGTCAAAAAAAAACTTGGTCCTTCTGGGGTTAAGTTTGACAGAAAAAACGAGTTGGTAACCACTTTTAATACTGTGAAGATAAAAATACATAACATTTAACATTAAAACAATTGTTTAAAAAACATTGAAACAATGTTTAAAAACATAAACATTGATTACGTTTAATCTTTGCATCGAACAACAGGGCTTCTTCCATGATACGATGATTATTTTAGCTTGAATAGAGGGAAATATAAGTGAGGTGGTAGTAGTAATGTGGGGATAGTAGTGATAAGGTATAGTGATGTGGAATGATGTGTTAATGTGTGAGGATATGTGATGTGTTATAAGGATGTGTGAAGGTGAAAGGGTACGCGAGGAATGCAAAAAGTTGGGCCTCAGACCCATTAAAAGCCAACGGCTACCGCACAGCAGAACACAAACAAAACAAGCAACGTAAACAGTTCTGAACGCCTAGCAGATGAAATATGTCCTACGAGAGCCTCGAAACATGGGAAGCATCGAATAAGAAACTAACGGTCAAACCGGCAAACGGCTACAAGCAAGATCAAAGGCGAAAAGAGGGGCCAAAAGTCAGGAGGCGCGTTTCTAGGAAACACCAACAGATTATATAAGCAGGAGTCGGAAAATCAAGGGGGTCAATATAGCAAGGTGTCATTAGTGTGAGCGACAGTGCGAGGAGCGACAACGATTCTACAGCGGGTGTCTACAAGCTGGGGGAGCGACCGACATCGGGGCGACAACAAACAAAAGACAGAAGCATCGGTGGGAGGTGAGACAACTTCTGGGATAGGAAACAGAAATAAATATAATAGGCACCTCTATCAAGGCATAAACGTAATAGGGCACCTCTATCAAGGCATGCACTTATGGAGGACTTTCATTTTAGAGAGGGCACTACTGGAACTACGGAAACTACAGGATCTACGAGATCTACGGGATCTACGGGGTCAATCAGGATCAGGATCGGGATCAGAATCTAACGGAAGCTGTCGGAATCTATGGGAAGATCTACATCTACTACGACTACTACTCCTAGGAGTAATTGAATTCTTGGAAAAGTTCACATAAACTTGGGAAGGTTACATCAGTAATTAACTCGGAAACACTCGGGACTTCAGCACCAACTTGAATTTAATGTCTACGTGATCACTTCGGAATATCTACAACAGAAACGAAGTGGAAATATCAATTGATGCAACTTTATCATGGGCCCTTTAAATCAGTGGAGGTTGGAAACCAGCGGGAGAAGCCTGCGCATGCATAGTGTAAACAATAGGGTGTGCCGCGCGGCGTGTAGGGCTACTGAGCGTCTGTGCGTCTGTGCATCGAGATTCTTTGAACTAAATACCCAATAATGATTAATTTTGTTAGTGAATTGGTTGATGGAACTGCAGTGATTATTAAACCAGAAGTATCGTTTGGTCAAAATTAAGAGTGAGGTTAAGTGATTGGATTGGAGTGCTTTTTCAGTGAATTTTGTCGTGTCTGCGTGTACTTAGGATGTGTTATAAAATGGACAGTGTTTCAATTTTGCAACCACTCGGCATTGTGTGATTTAAATAATTATTATGAGTGAAATTGGTCGATTTGAGGGAATAAGACTACTTTGATTCATAACAAATTTACGTGTTTTTTTCGTGTGTTTTTTCAGTAAATGTTAAGCTTATTAATTGTGTTTATACCCTTCTTGTGTTGGCCTCATTAATGCATAATATAGTATTCATGTCAGGGGTTTGGATTCCTCCAATTTGCGACGTCTCTCTCTCGTTATGAAAAATTGATTGCATTCAACTAACGTAAAATGTGTAAGTGATGCATTCACCTTGTAAGAATTCAATTAATGCTCGTAATTATTTCGTATTTATCCTGTAACCATGTAGGAAGAGAGCACGTACCGCCACATAAGTTACAAAAAATTGATTAAAATATCTTATTTTCTCATAGCGTAAATACAAAACACGTCCACTTCAATGCAAAGAATTACTGCGCTTGAGAAAACTCGGTTCTAGAATGTTACTGTAGCTTTGCTACTAAACGTTGTCATCTGCTCCCATGAAGGTTTGACCTCAGGGTTTGTTTACGTTCTATCATTAGGTCAATTATTTTTCTTTTATAGCATTGAGACTTCATGTCCCTGGTGTCATAGGTTTAGTCCTTTAACACATGTTCTGTGATATTGTTATTGAATATTGCATCGTGTGTCCTCAAATTAGTACAAATAAAATTAAAAGTTTAAATATGATCTCAACTTTGAGATCAAATTCAATGGTATACTACAAGTTTGTGATTAATTTAACTCAGTTTTCAACATCCAGGTTCTATGAATATCAGCCGGATATGCACTAAAAAAATATTAAATCTTCTTATGCACGTGGATACAGACAACACTTTTTACACTGATTGCTTGTAAGTACTGAAATGGTATAAAAGCATAAAAGTTTAATTTTATTATTGAAGTTCTATAAAATTGAAAATAAATCAAGATTTAGTTCATATAATGGTCAACCAGTATGGCGTCAATCAAGTTGACGTAGCTGTGATCCCGTCATTTGGATTAACCAACACCGCGTCAACCAACACCGCGTCAACCAACACCGCGTCAACCAACACCGCGTCAACCAACACCGCGTCAACCAACACCGCGTCAACCAACA
>VCRD01005298.1:3039-36068 GCA_006783055.1 Trinorchestia longiramus
ATACGTATAAATCGAGGTGTTAGAGTAAATAGACGGCATACCTGATATCAGCACTGGAAATGTACGTTATAACAGCTCAAAATTTATCGCCACCGAAAGAAGTGTTAACCTGGGTATTGAGTGAATAATTTAGGCCATTTAGAGCAAAACCTCACTTAAAATTTGCTTTTGAATTCTTTATTTACGGTTTAAACTGAATAAATTGAAAATGACGTTGGATATCCATTGTCTCACGGGAGATATTATTGTTGAATAAATTTTGTATCTCCTAGAATGTTAGAGTGACAGCTTGAATGTGAAACGTTTTTCCATTTGGCCTAAGACAGAGAAATTATGGACTCTAAAATCATTGGTTGTCAGGTAATTTGAAGTTGGCACGTAAAACTAGGCTAAGTTAGATCAGTAGGAGTTATTTGATGCAAGCAGCGGCCTAAGTTGAATTTCTTCAACAAAATCACGCATATGAGTTTCGAATTGGACGTGAACAACTTGATTCGTTTGAATTCCGGTTGATAATACTGGAGTAATACACGGAACTTGGAATCCTTTGTTAATGGCGCGGAAAATTCAAGTAAATTTTAAATTTCATAGAAGAAACTAGTCTTCAAAATATTTGATATTCGTATACCAAGAATTTATACAACTAATTATCTATTTCTAGCAAGATCATTTAGTAATAGTAATAGAATGATGCCTTTTGGCCCTTTTTATGCCGGTACCAAAGTCCCTGGCCGTAAAATCATTCTATCCGCCAGTGGTCATGCACAAAAAGACCATAGGAGGAGAGTCTCGAACTCACGTCCTTCACATCGCCAGGGGTTTCGTTCACCAGTCGGCCATGCTGCCGTCTGCTGACAAGAAATAACACGGATAAAAATAGTCGATAACAGAATCTGAAGAAAAGTCATGCCCGTAATTGAACGCCAAGTATCAGGTTGCGATGAAAGTTCAGTCAATTTTTGAAACGAAAGTTCTGTTCATTTTTTGGTTGGGATGAAAATTCAGAGAAACCATGATTTATTTTATCATTGGCATTGTCACCATTGTCACTAATGACTTCTTTCCACCTTTCTATAAATTTTTTGATGCCTCTGTGATAGAATTCATTTAGTTTTGACTCAAAAAATAAACTGGCTTTATTTCAACCTTTTCTCTTGAAGTAAGCATTTGTCCTGAAGGATGATTCTGCAGGCGTCTAAAGAGATTTTAATCTGTTGTAGCAAGATCGAGAGAACATGGGGGGTGAATCAAAACTTCCCAACCAAACTTTAAAATGAAATTCTTCGTCCCTCTTGAAGTGTGGGGTCTGGCATTGTCATGTTGCTGGATCACTCCTCTTCTGTTTACAGGCGAAGGTCGTTTTTTCTTTAGAACAGTCTTCCAACGGCATATCTTTTGACAGTACACTGCACAAGTTATGGTTTGATTGCCACCTAACAGCTCATAATGAACAATTCCCTTTATATCCCGCCACACACAGAAATTTTTTCAGCTGCAGACTATGTCAAAGCTGTGGAATAAGGTTGGAATTACGGCCGAGCCACAGTCTTTTACGTTTAACATAATTGTACGGTATCCATTTCGTACCTCCAGTAACGATTCTATCTAAGAATTGGGTTTGAAATTGAACATACCGTAGTAAGACAACAGTTCACACGTTGTTGGAAATTGATCTCTGAAAGATCGTGTTGAATTTATTTTCTAGCCTTGGAGACTTTAACAATTCTTATAATTTCATGATATATGGTCATGCAGCTCACGTTAAACTTTTTCCTCATTGTTCGGGTTGTTTTGAAAGAATCATCAATGGTAGCCAGCAATAAGTTCTTCAAAACTTAGTCTTTTTGAGCATTATTTTCTTAGCTCGTCCTCAAGACTAAAGGCTTCCTTTTTGGAACGTAAAATTATCTTCTACAACTCCTTACGATTACCAAATGATTTCCGAATGTGTTCGTGAGCGATCTTATTGCTAGACTTGCTGCACTTCCCTTTTGAAATTCATGTAGCAAAATATGCCTGAAGTGCTCATTGCTAGGAGTGTAAATTTGGGTCAATAATATGTATTATAATAATTATCACTGAATCTGAAAGTGTAAATAATATTTAAGTGATTTTGATAGCCGCACATATGTACGATTAATGTAATCGTACACTAAAATTATAAATCAAGAAACGGATAAAACTTACGTAAAGGCCTGATAGTAACCTAAAATGATGTATTGCAAACTGTAAAGAAAGTTTTTTGTACATTATTTGCAGTTATGGGCCGTCCCCCAAGTCTATATATTGTAAATGTTATTTCAAAAGTAACAAATCAATTCATATCAGCTTTAATATCATATACTTCATTTTCAGTTAATTTTCAAACCTTAAGATTAGTCATATGTATGTTCCACAAGATTGTTTACAATGACTTTATTATACAAAAAACGATAACAAAAAATAATTTAAATGTTTTGAGCTCGATATTAATAGCCAGAAATTTACCTTTGTTACCCACAAAACTAAGAATGGTGCAAAATTTTCTTTGACGAGAACACCAACCAATCACAAGTCACAACGAAAACCCCAACCAATCACAATAGTTATCTTATACGGACTTGGTAAACCGAGAGTAATCCATTTCACCTGAGCAGCGTTACTACAGCCTTGGATCTGGTGTACTGGACTACTGCAAGTAGTGTACTTCACCTCGACGCCAACGCGACATGATTATACGAGATGACTAGACTAGAGGACAGTATTCTACTCTTGCTCGACGATCGCTGGTTTTTGGCAAATGTGTCGGGTAGTCTACTTATGCTTTCCACCCTTCAATTGAGGATACGCAAGCACAATTTTGATAGTTTGTCCCGGATACGGGTGGATGTAGAGATGTAATATTTCCGTTTTTTTCTGTAACGCATTTAGTTTTGATTTGTGGTTGCAGCTTTTTTTTGATGTAGATAAGGGAGCCACCACCTCTGTTGCTGCACGATAGTTTTTCGACATTATACAAATTGTATCCTTTAAATGAGACTTCCCATCAGAGAAGTCTTCCATTTAGATCTAACCATGTTTCATTGACAGCGATGATGTCGTACGACAACGTTAACCCAATGGCTTGTATTTTCTGCATTTTCGGTAAGAGACTTCGTGCGTTGCCAACCAGTATCTTGATATGTCCTAACTTATGGTCAGTATTGTCAACTTCGGGATGCTCCCCTGTGCAGCGTTCTTTTGTTGATCGGGTGCCTAGGGTGGTCAATTTTTATTATTTCCGTGCTGATGATGGATCTCTACAGTCTGTGTTTCATCTTGAAATGGATTCATATCTTTTGCATTGATTTAGTGATTTAATAGTACGTTTTTAGTCGAGCTCTCCCTATTATTGTGTTCTAGCTGCCGAGAGTTTTGCTGCTATACAATTGTTTCTTACAGGGCCAAATATGCCTGCTTCAGAGGTGAGAATAAATGATGCCGTCGTGTCTGGGCGCTGCTCGTTTTTTGACATGCTCATTTAGGGTGCGCTGTTCATTCCGTTTTTGTAGAGTGTAGGGTTGGGTGCGTTATACGATCGCAGCTTCTATGGATAAGAAAGTGTTATTGTCGAATTCTTTATTACTTTCCTGCGTGGTAGAGGAACGTCTTATTCCGTGTTAAGAAGATCACAAACGTCCGTTTTTTTATGTATTTCGTTTTTAGTGCTCTGAATGTATTTTCATTCTGCCTACCAAATTTTGTACACTGCCAATTTTGTCTTCTTCCAATGCAGTGGTTTGTCTGAGCGTTGCGGTAGTCAGAAAGCTTCCCAGCCTGGCTTGCCCAACTTTAATAAGATGGATGTCATCTTTCTTCAAAATATCATTGTGTCCAATATAATGGAACATCAGGTCTGGGTACATGACGCCATTTGCTGCACCCATTTTTACACCTTTTCATTGATTAGTAGAATTTTTGATTAAGATTCGTGGCCTTTATTTTCAGAAGAATGCTGGTTATGATATTCTTCGTGGATTTATTTTTGACTTTATGAATTATCGCTTCAAATTGTAGCATTTTGTCTAGGAACTTATTTTATAATTCATGGGTTCCACAAAGTACAATAATTACGTCCTCCTTTGTACATCGTAGGTCTTCTAGTAAGTGAACTGCTTCAGTAACTCGTATTTTAGGGCGGCATAGTACTTTACGCTTTTCTAACCCATGCTTGAACTCAATTTTCTGTCCTTGGATGATGCTCTCTCCAATGAAAAATACGTGAGATTTGTTTCTTATTTTTGCTTTTTCATTCGTAGTAGAATAGAATAGAATAGAATAGAATGAGGCTATAGGAACAAACCTTGTGGCCCATTCTTGGGTCGGATAATTACTTCGATAATTATTCGGTTGTATACCCAAGTCCCATGCCGTATTTCTAGCCGCGTCAACCATGTCGGCAGCGGGATTCGAACCCGGGTCTTTCCGCTCGCAAGCAGATTCGCTCACCAGTCGACCAAGCTGGTGACGAGTCGACCAAGCTGGTGACAAACCTTTGACTAGTACTAGTAGTTCCATTAAAATTTCGCATTTTCTTGTTAGCACTTTTGTAAAAGTTTCGAAATAGTTCAAGGATTCCAGCAGGTTGGGTATGAGATTGAGTTTGATACAGATTATGTTCGTTAGATGAATGTATTGAGTTTCCTCCTGTAGAGTTCATATTGTTTTCCAATTTGTCTTTCATTGCATTAAAAAGGTTATTAGTGTTGAGATGAAAGTTTGAACGTTTATCAATAGTTTCAATACGCTGGGATTGGTTATCAATTCGTAGGTGATGGCCACAGTGACTCTTCGAATACTGAAGCCTTAGCTCGTGTTTTTGGTTTTGTTTCTCAATCGTTTCTAAGCGCTCCGCCAGCAGTTCGAGTTGACGGCTGGGTTCTTAAATTTTATGTGATTGATTTTCAACGAGCACTGACGATTCATGGTAAGAATATCAGAAGCGAGGCTCTTCCATATTGCAACCTCTCATTTTGAAGGATTGCAAGCTGTACGTTTTCTTACATTCTTTGCAGTATTCTATCTTTGCTTTAAGCTTTTTTGTATTTTGGTTGGACTCCATGCTTTCTTGCATGTCAAGCTATTCACCTCTAGCTGTTCAGTGTTTATTTACTGAGTTGTTGGCACGTACAATAAAGATTACAAAACTAAAGTCTGGTCTCAAAATCACAAAATTAGTGGCTGATCGTCGAATCACAAGTTCAGCGATTGGTCACAAACTTAAAAAATTAGTGTCTAGTCGCCAGATCATGAAAACAAACAACAGACACGAAGTCACAAAATTAACGACCAGTCACAAAATTAATGTCCAGCCATAAAGTTATAAAATTAGTGTCCAATCGCAAGATTACAAAATTAGTGTTTATTCACAAAATACCAACTACAAAACCACAATCGATCATAACTCCAAAATCACAATCCTCAACCTGTCACACAGTCAGAAAACTATTATTCAGGCACCAAATTTTTGTCTAGTTACAAAATATAATGAAATTTACGAAATCGCAATCAGCACCCCATCAAAATCGGAAAACTATCGTTCAGTCACAAAATTTCTATCTAGCATCAGAATAAAGTGACCAGTCACCAAATTGCAAAATTATTGTCCAATTGAAAAATCCCACAATTAGAATCGAGGCAGAAAATCTGAAAATTAATATCCAAGCACAAGATCCCAAACGTAAGAGGTTAGTCAAAAAAATCCCAACATAAATGTCTAGCCACAGCATCATAAAAATATTGTCTAGTTTCAAAATCATTGAATTTTGAAATTAAAAGTGTTCAGTATCAGAATTTGTTTCATCCATCGAAATTATTTTGTATTATCCTCAAATGAAAATGATTCATTCGTAATTATTTGGAAAGTTGAATTCTGAATAATTTTTTTAGTGTATGCAGAGTTATTCTGTTGTTATTCAAACAGAAACTACACTTATGAAGATTCCCGAAACTAAACACACAAAAGGACATCAAAAATGGCTTTCGTCCATTAAAAAAGGATTTCATTGCTTTTTGTACACTACGAACGTCCACTACACAAAGATTTAACACTTTTAAAAGTTTCATAAACCTTGACATTAAATAGATGATAACTGCAGATGGTGCATTGATGGTAGCAGTTGACAGTAGTAGACAGCGACAGTAAAGTGACAGTAGTAGACAGCAGCAGTAGAGTGGCAGTTGATGGCAACAGTAGAGCGCAGTAGACGACAGTAGAGTGGCAGTAGACAGCGGCAGTAAACAGCGGTAGTAGTAGACATTAACAGTGGACAGTAGCAGTAGATGATAGCAGTAGCAATGGATGATAGCAGTAGCAGTAGATGATGGCAGTGGTACTAGTAGATTGTAGCAGTTACGGTAGTTGTGTATCAGTGGTGGTTCTTATGGTCATGCTGGCCGGCTGGGCCTCTGAGGTCTAGGCGGATGGTCGGTGTGTGCCTCTGGTTTCCTCGTGGTATGCAGCCTACGAGGGCAGTTTATTTGTCAGTGTGATGTAGCTTGATCATCTTTCTCACACAACCACTTCACGTAGCTTGCAGCCACTAAACTATCTACTTTGTAATATGTATATTTGTGACGATGTACAACGATTAGAATGCAGTTTCATTCATAAAAATATCCTGATAGTTTCCGATAGTTGAATGCTAATTTGAATACTCCAGTGAACTTTTTTGTCCTGATGGTTGCTTCAGTTTTATCTTATAAATAATGTTCTCATCAGATTGGTTTAATTAATAGCAAAGACGATTCGAAACTTAGTTGTTTCCATTATCCGCCAAAATTAATTCCACAATAGATTAGTGCATCTGAAAACTGCCAATCATGATTTATAAAAGTTATTTCATGATGAAGTACCAATACAAGATTATCATCTTCAAGACCAAAAAACAATTACTTAGTGGTTCAGTAATGCTCACGATAAAATGGCCACTGTGTGAGTAAAAAGTTCTTCATGATACGTTAATTTACCCTACATACTCATGAATAGGGCTATTTTCAAAACATAATTAACTTTCTTCATGCAAAATATCATTTGATATTCTCCATAGCTTATCATTTTTAGTTTGTTGTGTGTGCAAAAGTGTTTCTAGTTGGTTTTTTCTTCCCCTCTTATGTTGAACACATGAATGTATTATTTACGTCAAGCTAATGCTACCACATTATTTGCAACAGTAATTCAAAGTTAAATACTTCAGTAATACAAAACTGTATCAGTGGGAAATTGAAATTTTATAATGATGTAAGTAACTTCTTTACGAACCGCGTCCGGCCTGTCTATCATTCTCAGGTATAATGATAGAGTGGGACAGAAAAACCGAAGTCACTCCTAGTTTAGTTACGTTTAGTTACCAAGTAACGTTGAAGCGTCGGCACAATGACACAGCCCTTCGTTCGATTAATTTTTTTTATATATTCCTGTATTACTCCTAAACAAGAAGATTGATCACCAAGAATTCTGTGGCGTTGAAATAGTCATTGATTAAATATTTTAATCTCAATGTTTGAATTTTACAGACATTTATTTTTCAAGAATATTTCAATTGATAGGAATCGCTAATATCGCTAAAAACAAGGCCTACACTTTCCCTTAGTGCTTCTGGTAATCAATATTCCAGGAAATTTTACAAATGTGCGACCGTAGGGATATTGACATTAGTATGACGTGCCCGCCTGAAAATGGTCCCGAGTTGTAGTCATGCCAACTCTGGTATTTGAAGCTACTTGTAATCTCTGTACTGTGTGAAACTACGTGTATTCTCATTACTTTGCTACCCACATTGCCGTGAGGTTCGATAATGTCGTGTGTTGTACGTGGCTTCCATCCAGACTAATTTGTCATTGAAAACATGAATCTAATTCTGCAAATGAACTACTGCTACCCTAAACAAAAAGTGAGCAAATTTACGATGTGCAATTTTATGTTGTACAATCAGGTTGAAAAATTTTAAACTTCAATTTGACACATCAATGGAAATCCGGGCGAATCAAAATTTCGATTTCTGCTTCAGGGATACAATTAAATAACGTAAAGATACCCATGAAATGCGTTTTTTAGATAATAATACACTAAAATGCTTGAAACAACCCAACCTCTGATAAAAAGTAAAAACCTTTCTATTAATAGTAGTCAAACAAATACAGTAATTAGTACTATAAGTTGAAAAATAACGTAATTATATTTATGAACAACTTAACACAAAAACCGTCTACATAATATTAGGTCAATTCATTGATAATTTCCGAATTTTGTATATAAATTAAAGTACTTTTTCTCTATTTTAAGACGTTCATAGTTTGGTTTTATAATCTAATTTTAGGTAAAATTTCTCTTTCCATTTTTTCAGAGCCATTTTATCACTTGCACTGCAGTAAAATTAGGAAAATAACCCTTTAAATTAAAAACCCAAAGTCACATATTTGACTTGTAATGTTGTGGGAGTTTAACAATGGAACGACGGATGAAAATAATCAGCATCGGGAACTAGGTGGGCGTATGAGGCCCACTCACTTATTAATAATTTTTCTTTCAAACTACGTAAAGAAAGTCATCTATATTTGTTCAATTGATGTTATTATTAAATGAGGTCCATGAATACAATATTAGACAACCGCAAACATTAATTTGAATGAACAACATGAATATATTTTTTTAAAGAAAACCATAAACTAATATTAGAGAATATTTAAAATGAATATCAAAAAATTCAAAAGTATAAGCTACAAAATTTCATTTTAAATTTGAATTTATGTAAATTCATTCAGTATAATCATCAGTAAGGAGGAAAATTAACTATGAAAACAAAATATAAAACCATATTGGTTGCTAAACAGTTGCAAAACAATATTGGTGAAAAAATAAGAAATCTATGTCAGTGTTAGATACAGTTTTGACAAAATAATACACTATGTTCACTGCAAAATTTTGTTGACATTTATGGGAATACATCATAGATTTCCTATGCTTGTTGGAAGGACACACATGACACCGTTTCCTTTTCTTCATAATGGGTGAGGATGAGCGCGAGGCTACAGATGAAGACAACTGTGGTTCCTCAACTGAAATACCAGCAAGTAACGTGACTAATTTTATGAGTAGTTTTCATCACCTAAGCTCTTTGATACTGTAGGGGAGTTGAATTATTGTATTTCTTGCACTTATGTCAATCATCTTGGAAACTAACACCATTGGTCATCTACGTGTCATTCATTTGGTGCTGGAGCATCGTACCATTTGATTACGCCTATCAACTCTTCCTTATATGGAATTGTAATATTCAATTATTTCTGAATTGTTTTTGTTGTTAATTTGTTGCCTTCGTCATTGTGCATGGTAGTTAGTAATGTCACTACTTTTACTTTCCTAGGGCAGTAAGAAATAATTGTTGCATCTTTCTGAAAATCATTTATGGAAGTTCAAGGTTTTCTTCCTTTTGGATTTGTGAAAGCGACAGGTAATTCAGTTCGTTTTTTTCGGATGGTTCCAACTGATGTAAGTTTTTGCTGCAAAAGATCTTTTCTTAACTGGAAGCTGGTAAAGAAATTATCACACGTAATATTGCGGTTGCATTTCTTGTACGAGTTACACAGTTTCAACACGACATTAGTGCTTAGGTTGGAAGCTCTTGGTTCATTGACATCTTTACCCATGTAAACTTCTAACTTCAATGCATAACTTGGTTTGCTAACGCAGATAATCCAAAACTTTATTCTGTATTTTGAAGGCAAGAACTGGCAAAAGGCAAAAGGGTCCACGGAAAGAAACGAGCTGTTCGTCTACAGTCAAATTAACGCTAGGAACAAAAGCATTTTGCAAAGTACTATTCCACATGTCGAATGCGTTTCTCGTGGGTTGAAATTTATCTGCATATATATTTTATCTTCACTCTGCAACATCATCAAAACGCATAGTGCGTAAAATGACCGGAAACCCATCCCTTGCTAAAATTTCATCGAAAATTGGGCGGCCATATAATTTTTTTCTATAGTTGGGAAACATGCTCATATTTTGATTGTAAAGTCCAATAAGCAGGAGAATACCAATAAACTTATTTAGTTCTTCTTTGTTTAAATTTTTCCACTGCTTCTTAAATTTTTTGGTTCCCTTCTTTGTTTAAGTGCAAATTTATTCTAGCAAAGAATCTCGGAAGAAGAGAAAGAAAGCATCAGCTAAATTATCTTCATTCCTCTTGGCATAGTTTGTAGGACCGTTCCTTTCACACACAATGTTATAATCACATAGGCATCCTTGTGATGATGACTGTGGAACATCTTTCCAGGTTTCTACATTGTTTTTTATATGAAGCTCCATATATAATATTACTGTTATCCATATCAAAAGTTTCCTGAGTTCTTTCATTATCTACATCCTCAAAAGATTAGAGATATGCATGGTTTGATAAATATTCTTCAGCTTCATTGTCGTTTTCAGATGGGATATAATCATCATCTTCTCTATCATTGCTACTGTTTTCTTCATATTCAATCAATAGCCTTATTTTTTTTATCCGTCAAACCTGCACGAACCATGTTCTCAGACGCACCACTTCCCAGCAGTGAGCAAGGCAAAATATATGTTATATCTCCCAACTTTATACATAGGCACTATTTCGTACAAGTTACAACATGTACTAGTATTGAGGTACCAAAGCTGTGTGCATAGGCTATAAGTTAGAACATGTTCTGACACTCACAGCATACGCAACGTAATGCAACGAACACTCGTTTTATTTTAGAGAAAACATGGTCTTCGGAGGCCCACTTCAATAAATATGCTATATTTTTCTTATCCACAATAAAATTTTAAACTATAAACTATTTATTCAATATTTCTGTGTTAAGATCATGAATAACATGCCAATTAAGTCATAGAGTTTCAGTCTCGTAAAATTATTTGATAACAATTTACGGGCTTGTTAAATGTAACGCTGGGCCTCTCAGGCTCAATTCATCGTACCAGGGTTGAACATGAAAATGGTGCAGCAGAGGCAAAGTGGAAAATATGCAGAATTTATGCCAATATGTCATAACAGAACAGGTTTACAAAAATTCGTTTTAGTGACGAACTTGGAAAATGAGCCTGGGCCTGGGCGCTCACCGGACATCGATGAAAATGCTTTAGAAATATCAGTGGAGAATAATCCTCGTCTGAGCACTCGTGAATTAGCGAAAGAACTAGCTACTTCACAGCCCACCATATGCTGCCACTTAAAAAAAATTACTAAGGTTAGCAAATTGGATGTCTGGGTTTCTCATGCCTTAAGTGAAAAATGAGGCAGATAACAGAAGACCACATGCTGCAGATGTGAAGCATGAAAAAATTTTGCAACTCGGCCGGACTGCACTACCCCATCCACCATATTTCCTTGACCTCGCCCAGACTGATTTTCATCTTTATAGGTCTTTACAGAATGCTCTTCAGTGCAGAAAATTTACTGAAGACAATCAAGTGAAAGAGTTCATCCAAAGTTTTCTGTATCGGAACAATCTTCATTTTATTCGGATTGCATTAAAGAGTTAATTGGCAAATAGGAAAAGGTCATTAAAGACAATAATGGATATATGATGGATTTGGTTTGTATTATTCGTTGAATTGAATATCATATAACGGAAATTATTCATGAATTGACCTAATACAATTCATATTCAGTATTGGCGTTTGGGGTAAAAGGAATGTGTTCATTAAACTGTCTCCAGTGTTACAACATAATTTATTCGTACAATTGACACAAGTTATTCATCACAGGCTAGTTCGAGTGCAGTCTCTTCTATCCTTACTTTCAATAGAGAAGTAGACGATGCCTGTGCTGAGGCACATGCTGGACCCACAGAAGCAGAAAACAAGGTGAAGGAAGGCGGCTCTGGTGCATGCAACACAAGTACTGTACATCCACAATCAGCTGGAGTGTCTCGAAAGATCACCGCCTCGCTAGCACCAGATGTGTTGTATCCGAACAGTGATGTTGAGTTCAGACCTCCTGACAGACTCGTGACACAGCCTTCCGTGTGTGAGCTGAGTGATTCCGCTACTGTTCGAAAAGACAAGTTTAGGCGGCACTTCTGTTCCGAACAGAAATTGGGAGTGTCGTCTACGGGTAAGTTGAGGGATAATTCGTGTATTGACTTAATTTGTACGAAGCGAAGCGAGGAAATGACACATAGTGAGAAAAACTTGTTTGAATGTCAAGCATATGACCATCAATGCTCAAATAAGAACACAATGAGGCAACAAGCCCGTGAAAAAAACATAGATCAGGAAACCTTTTTAGTTGCGAATTGTGGGATCATTCCTCTGTCTGTCGTCGTCACTTGAACAGACACCGAATTAGCGAGCGCGGCATAAGTGAAAGTTTTAAATGTGAGTCATGTAAATATTCTTCTGCTGCGAAACGTGATCTGGAGGCATAAAATCTGTAAGCACGGAACAGGGGAACGATTCATATACGAATTTTGTGCATATTCGTCTGTCTTTAAATTTATGTTGAAGCAGCACTCAGCTGATAACCACAGATTAAGGGATCGATTCCAATGCATGCTCTGTGAATATTTTTTTGCCTTTAAATGTGTTCTAAAAAGGCACAAAGACAGTAAGAACAGAGAAGGCAAACTGTTCAAATGCAAGTTCTGCAAATATTTTTCCTCCGGAAAAAGTAATTTAAAGGTGCACCAAGCTTGTGAACACGAAAAGGGCAAGAGTTCAGATGCGAGTTATATGAATATTCTTCTGTCTGGCAATTCAATTTAAAGGCTCAAAAAGCCAGTAAGCACGGACTAGGGGAACAATTCGAATGCAAGATCTGTGATTATTTTTCTACCTTCAAATGTGTTTTATAAAGGCACGCACAAAACCAGTAGACACGAAATGGGCAACGACTCAAATGTGAGTTTTCTGAACATCCTTCTGCTTAGAAAAGTCAACAAACGGTGTATCAAGCCTGTAAACACAGAAAAGGGGAACGGTTGAAATGCAAGTTGTGCGAATATTCTTCTGCTCTGAAATGGAGGTCAAATACACATAAAACCAAATATGTAACTTTAGGCCTTAAATTTTAAGTGTTATTTTTATAATTTTACTGCAATATAAGTGATAAAATGGTTCTGAAAAAAAGTTAAAGAGAAATTTACTTAAATTTAGATTAGTAAACAAAAATATGAGCATCTTAACATGGACAAAAAGCATTTCTAATTCACATAAAAGAGGCGGAAATTATTCTTGAATCGACTTAATGTATGACAATGAAAAAAGTACTTCTCTTAGTCTATGAGATTAATTCTTGAAAAATTGTTAAAAAAACAAGTAATTACAAAACAAACATATCAATCCAAAATCAAGATAGAAATACCTTTAACTGAAATCTTGGCCGAAAGTTGAGATCATGTTTACTTTCTTGTAAAACTGTTTGCATACAAACACATTCCTCGAGAACAGGGCCGTTCAACTGTAGTAAACAACAAATATTTAACGAGTCAAGAACAGTAGACCTACGCTGAAATGAAAATTTATAAAGGTAGCAAAAAAATTTCCTTTGATGTCAACAACTACCAAAGACTTGAAGGCAAGTATCAGATTTGTGAAAACAGCACCGTAAGTGGCAACATCAGGAAGACCAATTTGTCACCATGCTTCAAGACGCTTCATGAGTTCAATCAATATTTTTGATATACCGCATTATATATATATATATATATATATATATATATATATATATATATATATATATATATATATATATATATATATATATATATATATATATATATATATATATATATATATATATATATATATATATATATATATATGCCATAATTCAATAGGCAAAAAATTGCAGATGAGACCCACTGTCAATATTTTTCTGCCAAAAACATAGCAAAGTTGAATTTTCTTATGTTTGCAGACAGCTACTAACTCATAAAAAGTAATGTCTGGAAATGAGATATACATGACTTAATCTGTTCTTCATAACAACGACGACAAAAATGATTTACTAAAATCAATTACAAACTACTAGAGAGACAGAAGAATAGCAGTCAAAATATACCGAACAGAAACATGTGACCATGAGGCAGAGTGAAATTGGGTGTCCATTATACACGATTGGACAGACAAAGTTGAACAATTGAAAGAAATGAAAAATAAAAATATGTATGGGACTATGAAATGGTCACAACTGGAAATAAATTCAGTGAGGCTGCCAGTACATAGTATGGCTCATGACTCCAGAAATGCAGGAAATACGGAAAGAACTGCTTTGCAACCACCAGTGCAGAAAACATGGACAGGTGACGAGGCTGACTGTCATACAGACAGTGGAAATCTCAAATGGAAAGCATTAAGTGAAACAGTGAATTAGGTAAACAAACTCAGTGGCTGGGGAGGAAGGAACTCTCAGGCTTTAGAAATATTCTTGGTGAAGAACCTAAACTCGGTAAATTCCCTACACTTGGAGTGGAGCACCCTTTCAATCTCTTTTTATTTTGTTAATAAGCTAAAAAACATTTGGCATGCCACGGATTTTGTTACTCAATTATTTAGTTTGTGTAAATAACTTCTGTATACATTAAATGACATTATAAACCTTCCAGATCATTCTTTTCCTATGGTAGGATAAGCAGTGATGATGTTCGTAGGCAATGGCACCGGGAGCTTAGTTACTTTACGTTGGATGACCAGAGCTTTTCACGAACAATGAATATAAGGGGTGACCCCGTACACTAAGCACTGTATTATGGTTACCAAAGGCACCAGATCACTATAAAATGCTTATTTTTTTCCGTTATTAGATTTGTTCTCTTACACAACCATGTTTTCGGTTGATAAAATTCATAATAGAAGTTCTGTATACATTCATAAAATGTATTTTCTTCTGATTCTGATAGTACTACGGGTAAAACTGACAATTGTATTTTATTTTATAGATCCTCAATTTTATCACTTTTAAACCGAAGGATATCAATGGGTACCATCTGGGCTATGTTATCGGTAGATAAGATGGAGAATGGAAGTTCTGTATTAATTGTGGATTCGAAGAACAATATTCATTTACAACACGATAATCCGTCGTGAATCGTTAATGCAATCATCTTCATAATAATTTGAAATTAGTCAAATATAAATCGTGAAATTTCCATGGGAACTGTCTGGTATAAAATTCATAGAACTTTTTCGTATGCTGAATGAAAATAACAGTTTTCACTGAAATGAAATATTCTTATTTTTTCTAATTAGCTAAAACTCGCCACACTCGCTCTGCAGGACCTTCGAATTTTGCTAGAATGCAATGAGCTACAGAAGCTCAAGCAACTTCTTCCAATTAGTAAATGACCGTCCAGAGCTTGGAATATTTCTTCATACAGGTGACAGCAATACAACTTCCTTTTTTCATCACTTTTTGAAAGGCAAAAAATAATTTAAGTTGCCGCACCATGTAGGTGAGGGGAAAATGTCTTACAAAAATTGCTGAACGTCAAAGAAGAATGTCGTGCAAAAGTTTTCATTATTTTCTTCGATTGTGTGTCAGCAACGTAAGATAGATGACTTACACCGGGCTCCACTTGCACCAGAAAAGTTCATTAGAGACAAATTGCCTTGGATTCTTCCGTCCGTCACTCCATACAATACTGCGCTGGCGGTTGCTGGCAACCGTTAATATCTGCGATAGATTCATTGATGGTACATCAATAACATGGGGATTTGCCCTGTGTTTACAGCAAGTTATTTTTTGTGCAAAAATTGAGAAATACTAGAGATGCATTACATTACCGCAGCTGCCAGACGATTTTGACACATTTCGTAGATGAAGCAAAATTACTGAACAGAACACCCAAAAACTTACTTGCTTCAGGAGGTGCTGGTGTACAGCTGCATGCACTGATCCTATGTTCCTAACTCCTGGTACCTGTGTATGATTGCAATTTTAATATCTGATATAAACACATTCACAAATCGTCTTGACTAATACTGGATTACGCACCCCCTAGTATTATACCGTACTTATTCTACGTCCCTAACTCCTGGTACCTGTGTATGATTGCAGTCCTAACATTTGATGCGAACACATTCAAAAATCGTCAAAACAAATAGTGGATTTGAACCCCTCAGTATGATAACGTGCTGATTCTACGTCCCGAACTCCAGGGGCCAGTGTATGATTGTGGAACATATACGAGAAGAAATGGTTAACTTGATTCGAGTGTACGTGTGTGATTATTGTTTTTAGTTTAGACGGCATGGGACTTGGGTAGCACCCCATGAGTGCACCAAATGGCTCGTTTCTATTGCCTTATTTTATTCTATTCTATTCTATTCTGTGTTACTGAATCTGTACCTGTCAGTCGTGCTGAGTTATCAGCAGCCAGTTGTGTTGAGTTACGAGAAGCCAGTTGTGTTGAGTTACAAGCAGCTAGTTGTGTTGTGTTACGAACAGCCAGTTATATTGAGTTACGAAAAGCCAGTTGTGTTGAGTTACAAGCAGCCAGTTGTGTTGAGTTACGAGGAGTGATTTGTGTTACGTTACGAGCAGCCAGTTGTGTTGAGGTTCAAATAGACAGTTGGGTTTAAATATGAACGTACTATAGCAGTGAGTATCAAACTGGAGAAATTTTCCCCTGGGAGAAATTTGAAGCTACCAGGGGGGAAAATACACTGCCTACTAGCAATAAGAAAAAACTCCGATACATTTTTTCGTGTCTACACTACATCTTTATCAGCATATCTGTATATTTTATAAATGAATTAATAAACAGTCACAGTGTGCATTGACTACTATTTCCCCGTACACATGAGGCAGGAAATCTGGATGGCTGAACTGGGTGCAGGGAAAATCTGGATGGCTGAACTGGGTGTTGGAGAGAATCTGATGGTTGAACTGAGTACAGGGCCATTTTGGATTGTTGAACTGGGTGCCGAAAGAAATTTGGGTGGTTGAATTGGGTGCAAGGGGAAATCTAGATGATTGAACTGGGTGCAGGGAGCAATGACAGAAAAAAGATTGGGAACTATTGGACTATAGTGCAGAACTCAGGCTTGTTTGCAAAGTTCAGTTAGCGTAGAAATTCAATAACAGGAAATTTATACATGAAATTTATTAAACTTAAATCTTCCGTATAACATCCTTCTTCGTTAAAAATCTCTCAACCTACCCTGCAGTTTCTAATACTTATTTAATAAAATTCCTACTCCTTAGGGTAAAAAAAAGTTGCTTTTTCTTTGAAAGCTTTCCAGAACACGTATTTTTGTACTGAAGTATTTACCTGGGTTTCAAGAAAATAATAATCAAATGAACCAACATCAGGAGCTAAAGCACGTCAAGCAGTAACTTCCCTGAAGAACTTTCAAGTCTGGAATTCAGTAATTTGAGTTGTACGTGATAGAGCATAGTCGTGATGAAGAAATTTCGTTACCACTAAATGTTGAATGGAACTTGGGTAGCAACACACGAAGGGGCCAAACGGCTCGTTTCTATTGCCATATTCAATTTTATTCCTTACTTTTCCATTCAATTCCATTCGATTCCTTTCTGTTCTATTCTTTTCTATTATGTTTTATTCTATTTTATTCTATTCCATTCTATTTTATTCTACTCTATTCTATTCCATTCTATTTAAATCCGTTCCATTCCATTCCTTTCTAGTCCATTTTATTCGATTCCATTGCATTGTATTTTATTCCATTATATTTTATTCTATTCTACTAGGCAGTTCCTGTGGAAATTTCTCGATTTAGATTTGACGAACTTGAAATTACTATTATAAAGATAAACTGTTGAAAGTTTCACGACGAATTATTGTATTTAAATGAATACTTTTCATAAATACATACAGAATTTTCATTCTGTATCTTACCTACCGATAACATGGCCGTGTGAGAGAAAAAAGCTAATAACGGAAAAAACGGAATATTCTAAAGCGATCCGGCATCTTTGGTATCCACAATATACAGTAATGCTTATAATACATGCATACCCGTTCTGATTTCAGTTCAATAATTTTATTCAGTAATAGATAGGAAGTAATGGAACGAATACACACACACAGATAGACAGTGAGAGAGATATGGAGATACATTGTCTATTATATACGTAGATCTAAATTATTATTACTTAACATTTCATTAGCACGTGGATGAATTGTATATGTCATGGCTGGAATTCCCGTTCATAGAAAGTTTTTAATTTTAGCTTGTTAGCTCACAGGTGTAGCATTTGAACAGACCTTATTGTCTTTGTTTCTTTTACTTGTTTTGTAAAGCAAAATAATCAGAACGAAGTAATGAATAACTAATATGGGAATATTTTCAAACGATCACGTTGAAAGTCACTAAACTTTAACATTAAGAAACTGTTGCCATTCCAGATTTCCCTACCCTATTTTGCAGCATCTCCAACTTTTCAAGGTCTCCTTCACTCTATGCCACAACATTTATAGCAAACATTACACTAGGTACAATGACCTACAGAATGCAGCAATACAACTCCTTTCTTCAAGGCAAAGGGCTTTGGAAAAAGGAAGTTATGTTGCTTCACCCTGTAATTTCACATTCCTTTAACTAATTCACACTTGTTTAATTAGTAATCAACCATAAGGAAAGAATGTAAAACGGGAACAGTAGCTGGAAGCATCATGACAAGCTTTTAAATTTTAGAATTATGAAATGAAAACTGAATGTATGTGTACGGTGTACATGATTAGAAATAGTTTCTTTCTTCAGAATGAACACTTGTATAATTGACGAACTTTTGATCATTTGTATCAATAATTGGAACATTTGTATATTTCATTTTCATGTCTTGCTCTGCTCACTCTGGGGCGTCTTCTCTTAGCGGGAGGGGGTGTAGGGGTGGAAGATGGGTTGTTAAGAGACCCCCATGCACATTGGCATGTCCAGCCTGATGATGATTTCACCAGAGGCTGGTCGGAAAGTTGGCAAGAAATTTAAAAAGTCGCGAGTCGTAACCTAATTTCAGAGCTCAATGCAGGTTTCCATTTCAGTTGCAAAGTTTGTACTAAATTTTTGTCGAATAGTAATTAAAATTTTGTGTGTCGTGTTGAGTGTTGCGAGCTGGGGACCATTCAGTCCCAATGTTGTCGAAGTCGTTGTCGTGCTGGCATTTATGTTTCTTATTATTATATTCTTTCTACTTCCATTGGCTCCTATTTCTAACTCTCGATCCTTGTGTCTTCAACTTCCATTACCTCCTGTTTCTAAATTTCAATTCATGTATATTCTACCTTCATTGTCTCCTATTACTAAATTTTGATCGTTATATATTCTACTTTCACTGTCTCCTATTTCTAAGTTTCGATTCTCGTATATTCTACCTCCCTTGTCTCCTATTTCTAATTCTGATCATTGTATATTCTACCTCCATTGTCTTCTTTTTCTAATTCTGACCCCTGTATGTTCTACCTCCATTGTTTCCTGTTTCTAATTCCGATCCTTATTTATTCTACATCTATTGACCCTATTTCTAAGTTTCGATTCTTGTATATTCTACCTCCATTGTTTCCTATTTCCATAATTCTAATTATCGTGTAGGACCCCTATGTTCTCCTATTTGTAAATTTCGACTCTAATGGTGCCACAAAGCATCGCACATCTGTGCCACTTTGTACCCAAAATAATACAAATACTCTATTTCACCGTCAGCTCAGCAGCTGTAACTGGTCATTAGTACGACAACTGAGCACACCCGCGTCAGCACAAGCCAGCAACATGCGTCTGGCGGCACTGCCATCGTGTACGGTGCTGGTGACGGTTACGCTGGCGCTCGTCAGACAGAATCACTACATGAGGGTGGCTGTGTGGGTGTGTGTGAGTATGGGTGTGTGGGTGTCACGGTTTTTTCATGCTCTCGTCCAAAGTGCCCTCCAATGAACAGATTTTCACTACATAAAATTTGGTTAATTTTCAAAATTTGGCTGAGAATTGTCAGAAGCATCAAATGCATTGAACCAAATGAGATAATGTGAAATACGCTAAAATCCAAGTATGAAAGTTGGTAGCTTCCTACCACCTTTCAGAACATCCTACAAATGACAGAAGCATACAAGACTGTTTGTCTCATTAATGGGAAGGGTTACATTTGAATGTATTCAAAACTTTCATTCTTTATCTTATATAGCGATAACATGGCCCGAATAATACCCATGGAAATTCCTTTGTTTAAAAGCTAAGGATGTCATTTTCTCTTCACTAAATACTGTTGTGAAGGAAATGCAAGTAAATTTCGTCACTGAAACGCATCATATACCTGTAGTGAAAGCAAGTCTATTTCATGATTTTTAGTACGAACGTAGTATGTTCCAGTAGTCAATGTCAGTCTATTTCATGATTTTTGTATGTACGCAGCTTGTACCAGTAGTCAATGCAAGTCTATTTAATAGTTTTCCAAAGTATCAATTCAATTATACAGGGACAGCGTCAATCAGTGAGTTTAGCTATTTCATAATAAAAAAAACTAGTACACAAACTCGTAAAAATGTTCACGAGCTTTTTCATGAATTTCTTTCTGTCATTTGTCAGTGGACCCCGCCTTTCCAAAGAAGTTGCCATGTTAAAAAGGATGAAGGCCAGCAAAAAAAAAATTCGTATTGTATGGTAATCTGGTGAATTTGGTATCCACAACATAATGCTTAAAATACATGCATACCCGTTCCACTGAAAGGTCAATACTAAGCTCAAGATAAACTTAATTTCAGCCCCTTAATAATGGCTTGTTGAAAGTTTTTGTTCTGCCTGTTTTAGCAGAGAGAGTGACAGAAAACGTATTTATACGTAAATACACAAAGATCCTTATTATATAGTATATTTATAGATTCCTACTTCAAATATACTTGCATGGGATAATGGGCAGTATTGAGTGTCTAGGATACAAGCTCATGGAGGTAACGACTGATCAGCTGCAGCGTACAATAATACTGTAGAAATTGCGTACCTAGGATGTGCGGTCATGGAGGTGAATGTTTAAATTAGCACTCACTTCTATAGTAATCGTCCATTTCATATGATTTGTGCAGAGCACGGCGCTACTGATGTTTTTTTACATGCTTGTGTCTACAGTTGGAATCGAACGCTGCTCCGCATTTTCAGTGCACGCTCAAAACCAGCACCACCGTTCCCCTCAAGATCGTGGTTAAGCTCCTCTGGCTCCTGATGTACTGCGGATCCTGGTGTGATGCAACTCCGAACTGCAGCTCCTTCTGTGTGTCGGATGGTGAGTAGAATGTCAGGGGTACCAGAAATTTCTGTCTTGATTTCGTTTAGGAATAAAAATTTAACGAAATATTACTGAACAGTCTTTATTTCTCAACAAAATAGTCACCATCATTAGGTATAACCTTTGTTCATTTACTTGAGATTTTTTAATCCCCATTTCCAAATAACTAACATCTTTGGAAAAAATGATGGGATTAAAGTCTGCTTCTACCTCGTGAACACTTGTGTATCCTTTTCCCCTGATGGAATACTCGAAAGAATGAAATAAGTGAATATCTGATAAAGCAAGGTCTGGGCAGCATGGTGGGCTAGGAAAAATTCCCAATGTAAGGACTTTATATTTTCTTGAGTTTGTTTGGCAGAATGGGTCTAGCGTTATCGTGGTGCAAAATTACTCCTTTCCTGTTCACTAGAGCAGAACATTTTTTACGCAACGGTGTATTTAGACGTTCGAGTTACTGACAGTAAAGGTCCACAGTCACAGTTTTTCCTTCCTCCATAAATTCAAAGTGAACCGTACCTTTTTGATGTTATAAAGTTTGGTTAAAGAGAAGTGAACAGAACTTTCCGGTACCCCTAATAGAATAGAATAGAATTAGGCAATAGAAATGAGCCGTTTGGCCCATTCTTGGGTTAATCCCCAAGTCCCATGCAGTATAAAGTAAGGGCATACACCTTAATCTTTTTCCTCAATTCAGCCACGTACACATATTTCACTCACGCACAGGCATTTCAGTCATGCGCCTTTATTCCAAACATACACTGCCCCTGGTAGTGACGGGCATAGATTCAGTACGTTATAATACTGGGGGAACTTGTTTTTCAATATTTGTCGAGACGATTTTTGAATGTATTCACAGTGCCAGTAGAAGTGTTGTTATCAGACAGCTGGTTCCAAGGTTCCGAGTTGCGGCAATTTAAACGGAAAGAAGTTCTTAGCTTGGGATGTCATGAAATTTCTTAGTATTAGTTTTTGCCCGTTATTTCTGGTTTGCACGGTACCGTCTCTTCCGAAAAGCCCCTCCAGGGTAACATTGTTTAGTCCGTTGAGATACTTATACAAAGGTCTATTTAAAATACTTATTGGTCACTAGTACTAGTTCAAGCAAGTACTACCGTATGAAACCCAGGTCCCCACGATGGTCTGCCTAGTAAGACCTTTGGTGTGCTACCTGCGCTATGTAGTTCCGTTAAGGTAATTGATATGAGATCGCGCCTTAAGTCTACTCGAGGTAGACGCCCTGTGAGTCGGTTAGGGCTTGTGATCTCCAGCTATGGCCTACTACGGTAGCAGTCTTACATAAACTCCTACTGGAGTGTATAAGGTTGAAACACCGAGTAGAAGTTGGAACTGTTTATTGACAAAAGTAATAATAAATCTTACAATTTGCTGAACACTTGGATAACTAGATGGAATCTAGCAATAACTAAACTAAAAAATGATTTACATATATGGGGTTTGCTGGATACAAAGTTGAATTGCTACCGTATGAATTAAGATGGAAATTGATTAATGTAGTTAACAGTACATTGCAGTAAATAAAATACGAATGGAGTTGCAGGACAAAATACGAGAAGGCTGTGTCGCGTTGAGGGGTGACTAAGCCACTACAGCCTCAAAACTGGCTATAAAACTGTAATGAAAATGGCATGGTGTGTAGAAACTATGAATGCGTGGCGATATGGCACAATTAATGGTTTATTATGCCACCCGATTGGTCGACTGCTGAGCGTACTTTTTTACGATGTGCGAAAACCCGGGTTCGATACAAGTAAGTGGTCTGTTTGTGACTGACCATCGGCGACTGGAAACATGTCCAGCAACTGCTACGCTGGGTGTTCGGTGTACTACACCTTCACTCCCCCCACCATCACAGTGCCCTACGAGCCTCTACTGCAAAATCCCTTCGCTATTACTCTTAAGATGTTATCGATAAGCATTATCAGTACTCTTAAAATGTTATCATTTAGAATTTGTATAACCAATGTACATGTACTGCATGTTCTATTGGAAATGAAGTTTCTTTCTTCCTTGAGTGGGAAACATTTGGGAGACTCACTAGCGACACTTAACGAGCACCACCAACGATGACATGAGAGAGCTCAGCTGCAGTATATCCACCCTGCATTTGCACACGAGCTCGTGAATTGTGGATGATAGTGTGGTTAGCGAATTATTTTTTTCCAGTAACCATCACTCACATCAACCACGATAAATGAAGACATTATGTCATCATCATCATCGATTACGAGAGACTCGCTAATGTATGATGTAATGGGTGAGCGAAACCTGGGTGCCCTGCCATATGGTAGAACTATGTACATGAGTGTTGTGTTAAGGTGGGTTGAAGGTGCATGGACGTGTATTGTTATGCAAGCGTATGTGGTGTTTGGCACAGCTTAAGTTCAACCAGCCGTGGTTCACCATTAATAGTATAGTTACCTGGTAAAATAGGTGAAACAATGCACCTAGACCTGACACCAGAACATCAGGGATGCTTCCATGGAACAGCAAACTGCAGTTCAGAAAAATTCCAGCGAGTTTGTTATGTCTCATCTCGCTGTTTTCTAGACAAGAAAATGGTACAAACAGCGCAACTGCATGATTCTTCGAAGTTCTGGGGGCAGAAACCGACAAGGAAGTTTTCTTCTGATTTGGGTGTTGCGCACAGTTTTATGCACATACTTTACTTTTCAAGCTGTGACGTTGTGAGCTCGATTGATTTTTTCCACGCCTACTTTTATTCTTCGGTTCAGTTCATTACAACATCACAAAGCTAACTCTTAATTAGCCTAATGGTCGTAACTCTACAATATTTTATAATATGGTTTTTTACCTCTGTGTGATTTAGACGAAGCTACTCTTTATATTTACCATTCATTCTTAAAATGTTTGCGACTGTAGGCCTGTTGAGGAATAGTTCTCTGGCAATTGTATTCTCAGGTTTACCACATTGAACGTTTTATTATTTCTATCTTCTGATCGAGAGATATTTATGTTCTCCTCTTTGAACAATTAATTTGGACTTTATGTGTTTCTTTCTTTTTTGACGTCATAATGAAGGGCTGCATATAAGACGATTAAAACTCATATTATAATTAATTCAAACTTAGAGTGTTATTCAACATGTCCCAATTTACAGCCAAAAATATTTTCCGGTGCAAAAAATCACTGCTTTTTCAATGTAACACAATTATATAAATTAAAGTATCAAACTAATTACTCACCTATACTGAGTGAGAGTGTTGAGATCCAACTTCAGTATATATATTTATACATATATATGAGTTGCTGCAGTCACCCATTAAATTACTTCCGTCCCGTTTTCTATGTTCATGTGAGAACTTCCTACGAGGACTCACTGAGTTCCTTCTTCTTCTTCTTGTCGCCTAGCCTGATGGACGTATAATATATATGTAAGCTCCAAGTTTGGACTGTTTTTCTTTCACCCCACATCTCATACTTGTAATCGTTGCTGTACTCCATAATCCAAGATGAAACAAGGCCTAACTGGTCTAACAGGTTATGGGCCCAGTAACCTTACTCTTGATGGCAATGATGAAAGGTATGAATTGTGGGAAGTTAAATTCCGGGCCTACCTAGACTTGAAATCGTTCAATTCCGTCCTTGAGGGCGAAGAATCAAGTCTGGATGTTGTGAAGAACAAGCAAGTGTTTTCCGAGCTCGTGCAAAGGCTCGATGATAAAAGCCTCTCGTTAATTATTCAGGACGCCTATGCAGATGGAAGAAAATCCATGAAGATACTGCGTGATCATTACCTCGGTAGCAGTAAACCAAGAATTATTTCTCTGTATTGCGAGTTGGCCGCTCTGAAGATGCAAAATGGCGAGACTGTAACCGACTACTTGCTGCGTGCAGAAACCACTGCTTCCTACCTGAAAAGGGCCGGCAAAATGATCAGCGATGAACTGATAATCGCCATGATTATCAGAGGATTGCCAGCCGCCTACAACGCGTTCTCCACCGTCGTCACACAACGTGACAGTGCAGAAATGGACTTTCAGAAATTCAAATCAGCACTCAAGAGTGAAGAGGAAACAAAGAAAATCCGACAAAGCCACAGTGAAAATGAAGAAAGAGTTAAGAAAGTGCAAGACAGTAAAATTATTTGCTATTTATGTGGTAAGTCAGGTCATAAGAAAGTTGAATGTAAAAATTACAGTGCAAAGAAAAATCGGTGGTGTTCTATTTGTAAAAGTGCATCTCATGACACTAAGTTTTGCCGAAAGAAACATACTGTGGAAGGAATAGCAACAGACAGTAAAGATGTGAAAGGCTGTTTTTGTTTTAGAGTAACAACAGACTCAGAAAGTGCTTCTGTAGTAGACAGTGCTAATTTACTGGTGGATTGTGGAGCTACTGCTCACATTATTTGTGATAAATCAAAGTTTGTATCTTTAGATAAAAATTGTGATCCTAGTAAGCATTTTATTGAGTTAGCTGATGGTTCTAGGATGAACAACATTGTTGATGCTAGAGGTGATGCAAGGATTACCCTGACTGATGCCAAAAATAGGAAACACAATGTATTTTTCAATAATGTTCTTTGTATTCCTAGTTTTAAGCATAATATTTTCTCGGTACAGGCTGCTATTGATCAGGGTGCATCATTTAATTTCAGTCAAAATGTTGCAAAGTTGTCTGCTTCAGATGGGACTGAATTCAATATTAAGAAATGTGTTAAGCTGTATTATTTAAATTCTCTAAACTCTGTTGACCCTGTTAATACTGTTGGTGAGCACACTCTAGAGGAGTGGCACAATATTCTTGGGCATTGTAATGTGAAAGATGTGATGAGCCTAGAAGGTGTTACTAAAGGAATGAAAATCACCAACAAAGGAAATCTCCATTGTGAGATCTGTGTCCAGGGTAAAATGTGTCAGTATAGGAACAGAGACCCTGATGAAAAATCAAAGAAACCTTTAGAGCTGGTCCATAGTGACTTAGCTGGACCTATAAGTCCTACTTCTTTTGAGAATTCCATATACGTCATGTCTTTTGTGGATGATTTTTCAGGGCTTATATTTGTGTATTTTCTGAAAATCAAAAGTGACTCTGTTGAAGCATTTAAGAAATTCTTGGCTGATTCTGCCCCATTTGGCTCTGTGAAGCGTCTAAGAACAGACAATGGCACAGAGTACTCCTAAAGGTTGTTCAAAGCTGTTGTTATGGACAACAAAATAAAGCATGAATTTACAGCCCCATACTCCCCCCATCAAAATGGGACTGCTGAGAGATCTTGGAGATCATTGTTTGAGATGGCAAGGTGCTTATTGCTACATGAAAACCTGCCAAAAGAATTGTTGAATCATGCTGTCAGAACAGCTGCTTACATTAGAAATAGGTGTTTCAACAAAAGGTTAGGCAAAACTCCTTTTCAGATGTTCACTGGGAAGAAACCTGATCTTAGTAACATTCACATTTTTGGATCAAAGTGTTTTGCCAAGAGTCAGAACCCAGGAAAGCTTGACCCTAGGTCAGATTAGGGATTTTTTGTTGGCTATGATGCATGCAGCTCAGCTTACTTGATTTATTTCTCTGAAACTCGTCAAATAAAAAGAGTCAGATGTGTCACATTCTGTGATAAAATTTCTAGAAATGTGATGATTGAGGATGAGTTCATTGCTGTAGATAACCCTGCTGAGTTGAAACAACGTGGGAAGACTGACGAGGCTGAGGCTGAGTTGAAACCTGGGACTGTCCCAGAATGGATTCAAAATGAAACTCATTTAGATGAGAAGCCCACTAGAAGATTTCCTTTGAGAAAAAAGAAGCCTCCAATTTATTTAAAAGATTATGTAGACCCAGATGAGTGTGATATCACTAATCATGTAGTTGATTATTGCTACAGAGTGAGCAGTATTCCTAAGTCTTACTCCGAGGCAATTTCATCCCCAGATTCTGTTGAGTGGCAAAAGGCAATGAGTGATGAAATGGCAGCACTAGTTGATAATGAAACATTTGAACTCGTTGCAAAGCCCAAAGAAAGATCTGTTATTGGGGGACGATGGGTCTATAGTGTTAAATCAGGTCCCAATGTTCAGGAAATTTTGAAAGCTCGTTATGTAGCCAAGGGATATTCCCAGGTAGCTGATGTAGACTTTACGGAGACTTTTTCTCCAACAGCACGTCTAACTTCTGTTAGAATGCTGATGGATATTGCTGTGCAAAGGTCATACATTGTGCACCAGATGGATGTGTGCACAGCTTATCTTCATGCGAAAATAGACTGCAATATTTTTGTTGAGCAGCCTGAGGGACTTATTGAACTTGACAAAAATGGAAAGAAATTAGTCTATAAGCTCAAGAAATCTTTGTATGGCTTAAAGCAGAGTGGTCGTAACTGTAACAATCTCTTGCATCAATTTCTTGTTGAACAAAATTTTGTTCAATTGCTGAGCGATACTAGTATTTATGTGAGAGAAAGCAACTCTGGAAAAGTGATTATTATTGTGTGGGTTGATGATTTAATTTTGGCTTCTTCTAATGCTGTTGTGTTGAGGGAAGTCAAACGCTTTTTGTCAAATAGGTTCAAAATGAAGGATCTTGGCCCAATTTCTTGTTTTCTGGGTATTGAATTTGTTATGAAGCAGGACTCAATTGAGATGAAGCAGTCAAAGAATGTTGAGAAAATTTTGTCTAAATTTAGGATGTCTGATTGTAATCCTAAGTCTATTCCATGTGATCCCAGTGCCAACAAGCTTGATGTAAGTTCTGATTCTAAGAATTTGTGCGATCCTAAGTTGTTCCGTGAAATTGTTGGTAGTTTGATCTACTTGATGACTTGTACTAGGCCTGATATTTGCTATGTTGTTACATTACTGTCACAACATTTAACTCGTCCGACAAATGCTCATCTGAATTTGTGCAAATTTGTGTTGAAGTACCTTAAAGGTACTATTTTATTCGGTTTGAAATTTGTAAAATCCGAGAACCCCATGCAAATTACTGGTTTCTCTGACTCTCACTGGGGTGGCTCCTCTGACCGTAAGAGCATATCAGGATATGTGTTTAAATCATCTAGCAGCAGTTCACTGATATCTTGGAACTCCAAGAAACAGAATATTGTTGCTCTTTCAAGCTGCGAAGCAGAGTATATTGCCCTGACCTATGCTGTGCAGGAAGGAATTTTCCTCAAACAGCTATTGTGTGATATGGATGGATATGATGATCCTGTTGGAATTTTTGTTGATAATAGAGGTGCTATTGACCTAGCCAAAAACGCTCTTCATCATCAACGCTCAAAACATATAGACATCAGATATCATTTCATTTGAGCAATTATTCAAGATAATAAAGCAGTTTTGAGCTTTGTTCCTTCAGAGGAAAACATGGCTGACATGTTCACAAAGCCTGTTACTAGACAGTCATTGCTTAAGTTCAAAGTGTGTGTTTAATTCTAAGTTACTGTGTCTGACATGTTATCTAGTTTAGCTTTGTGTACATCAACTGCTAGGAAAGATGGAATTATCTTGAGTACAGTACTCCTGACGCTATTGCGGACTATGCATTATTGGTGCGTTATATTTTTTGAGTCTCGTGCTCAGTGTAATCTGTTGATTTACACTGATGATCTGTATTTTGTTTTTCTGCTGTTCGAGATTCATAGAAAGATCTGAACGTTGAAATGTTAGCTCTAATTGGATACTATGTGAACTTTTGCGTAGTGGGATGGAATACTTCAGTTGGAGGGGGCGTGTTGAGATCCAACTTCAGTATATATATTTATACATATATATGAGTTGCTGCAGTCACACATTAAATTACTTCCGTCCCATTTTCTATGTTCATGTGTGAACTTCCTACGAGGACTCACTGAGTTCCTTCTTCTTCTTCTTGTCGCCTAGCCTGATGGACGTATAATATATAAGCTCCAAGTTTGGACTGTTGTTTGTTTCACCCCACATCTCATTCTTGTAATCGTTGCCGTACTCCATAATCCAAGATGGAACGAGGCCTAACTGGTCTAACAGAGAGTAAACTATGGTTAAATTTTAATACATTTACTTCATTCGCTACTTTGAACTTTCATCACAGAGCTTTCATCAGCTGATTCTGGCAACAAGCACCGCAATGTAAGATAAATTAAACCTTCACGACCATTTTCTTTTATTCTAATCCGTAGAAAATGAAATGTTTAAGGAGTTAGAAATATATAATAACTTCGAGTCGTGTCTCGCTTGTACTACTATTTGAAATAAGTCTGAGTCGTGATTTTGGTAATAAAAACGGGGCCTTCCCGTTCAAGAAAACATTACAAAAACATCAAACAACCGAAGAAGTCTATTGATACTATTAGTGGCATTAAATAATATCACTTGTATATAATTAATGGGATTGATGCGCCTGCATTTTCTTACACAGGTCAAATCTAGGCTCTATTTTTGTTAATGTTGGTTTAATACAGTTTCAATATTTACTAAACCAGATCGATGTTTTGTTTTGAGATTAATAAATGCCGAAAAAGCTCTTTCACACAAATATGTTGCCGCGAAAGGTAGAAGAGTATTCATTGTAAGTTGTGACAAGTTTGGATATACAAATTGGATGCCAACGCAAAACGAATTTCGACTTATTTTTGCAAACATAGTTTTTAGATAAAAATCAAGAATGTTCTGCAAATTCTTCCTGTGCCTTTAGTGGGAAATGACACTTTTTCGAATTTAGTATCAAATGTATTTTGGATCCAATCAAATCGGCTCATGTCTGATTCTTGAAAAAAATATCTTTTAAAATTTTCCCCTAAGCTTACCAAGTTCTTAATAAAATTGGTTTTGATTATTTCAAAATTAAGTTAGTTTCTATGTTGAACTCTCCCAGATATGGAAACAACTCACATGAGTTGCGTTTTACATTCATCAACCATACATTACCTTTCTTCAGGAAAGCTTGAATTTTTGAAGATAAAGTAAGAACATTTGTATTTTTGCCCTGTAATGATACAATGAGGTCATTAAGCTTGTCAAGAATATTTGATAAATAAGAAAGTTTGGAAAGCCAATTTTCGTTTTGGAAATGTTTCACCATATATGAGTCGTTACCAGTTAAAAACAACATGACCTAATTGTTTTAAAGCGATCAGCATTCTTAAAGCCCGACCTCTTAAAACCCATCGAATATCAGTCTGAAGCAACTGGGATTCAAAATTTGAATCCATTTCTTTGCAAAAATTTGTAAAGAGCCGAGTATTAAAACCACGGGTTTTGCTGTAATTAATTATATTAACTGAATCTTGTCACACTATACTCAATTCTTTGTTATTGTTTTTCGTTTCTAGCACTTCCCAATGAATCATGCAATGAGTGAATGTTATACCTTCATTGCATACAGACCTGACTTTATTGTGGAAACCCACATTCCTGCTCGTCATTGTTACCCATACCTTCCCTCTACCCTTCCCCACATGATGAAGGGGGGTGACTGAGTCTCTTCCTAGCCCAGCCGCCGAAATGGAAGAAAACATTGTAAGTGAATCACGTGTGTTCGAATGCCTGTGCGTCACTTGCACACCACTGCGTACTGAGAGACAAGCGGGAGATGTGAGTGGGCTAAACTCGAATCCTAGCCAGTGTCCGAACACTCGAAGCCACCAATCCGAACACAGTCGTATCCTAGAAAAAAAATCATCCCATCTCAGCAACACTCGTCACTGGGACTAGCTAGACTGGTCAAAAGGTCAAAATATATTAGCGCTAATTGATTGAGTATGGTTAGTACTCCTAGAAGTAGGTTAGTGTGAATTTATATTGCACGTATTTACCGTTTATTTGTAATGTAAATAAGACCTAAATTTTTTTCTAAAACCCCTGGATACAGCGATAGGCGCTGGGGTGGTGTTACCCCAACAGTGGGTCACTTATGTTAGGTTTCAAAAATTTTACAGTGCCTTCTAGTGATAATGACTATACCAATTTACAATGCCTTCCAGTGATACTGACTGTACGAAGTGAAGATTTGCACCAGCTAAGCAATCTCACTCAACGTGTTGGGGAAAAATGAATAATATTAATGATTTAATATTAATTTGCAATTAAGATGACAAAATAATATGCTGAAAGACATCCTAATCAATGACCGTGTTAATAAAAAGGCTTGCCAGCGCCAGAGCAGTCAAATTCTTATGCAACAGAAACTATGTTCAACTGGGCTGGAGGGTGCGGAACTGAACATCTGACGAAATGTGACTGAGTTTATATTTCAACGACTAAACAAATTTATCCACCTCTGCCGTAATTATTGCGGCGTAACTGCCCAAGACGCATGTTTATTCATCTTTATTCATAGTCAACAGTTTATTATTAGTTAATATTAGTTTCAGTGAAGTTTTCCTTATAGTCCAGCTTAGAGCTAAATCTAGTGCTTTTACATTTTGCAGTTAAGTAGAGACAACGGTTGAATGTGTGTAGCTCCGAAGCAAGGAGTTAACCTCTCGGAAGTTTCAACGTTGCCACTGCTGGGTTCTTAAACCCAGTTCTTAGTAGAGTTTGCAGTTATATATGTAAATTACTATACATGAATGTGGTATAGTGTATTAATTCACTACATATATCATGTATAGAATAGAATAGAATAGAATGAGGCTATAGGAACGAACCTTCTGGCCCATTCTTGGGTAGGATAATTCCTTGATAATTATTCGGTAGTTTTACCCAAGTCCCATGCCGTATTTCTAGCCACGTCAACCATGTCGTCAGCGGGATTCGAACCCGGGTCTTCCCGCTCGAAAGCGGATTCGCTCACCAGTCGACCAAGCTTGTGAGATGATATAGATAACTATATACATATTTAAGTCGTTCGTTTTACCTAAATCGGGGCTGAAAAATCCAGCAGTGGCTATCCTTCAACCGAACTACACGACGCCGCCTGTGCTCTGTCTGTGCCTGTACTTGATGCACACGGCGTGTGAACATCATACGTACATGTCTACGAGCTTCCTTACATGTGCATTGAAACAGCGACAAGAACGTATCTCTTTTCACGTTTACATGGCTTCACTTACATCTTAGTGCCGTGCAAAATGTGACTTTGAAAGAGCTCCTACAAATCTTTTTGTAGATATTGTATCTCTATGAAGTTGTGTTGATGCAATTTTTGCGGTAGCAGTGAGAATTAAATGAATCGTTTAGATTAATTAAGAAATTGATGTCTTAAGGACAGAATATACCAATGCTATTAGTTGGAGATGTGTGTAAATATACAGATGAATATATAAGGGTTGAATAAAAATAAGAGAAACTGTCTTTTTCTGTTTACACGGTCATCGAAATTATATATGAAATATGGATTTTAAATATTAAACGTTAGATTTTTAATGAGACTTTTTCGTGTGAGGGTGGACAGCTTCTACTTAATCACCACTAGGGGTGGACATAAAAATGATTAAAGACCACTGAGTTAGAGTTTCGGAGTGGAGGGGTTTAATAAAGTAAGACAAGGAGAACGAAGTCTTTTCTTTATTTTATATGTTGACGACTGAGTGAGCTGCAAAATGTTTATAAATGTTGTCATGCAACCGTAAGAAAAACTGAGTGAAGGTTCGAATTGTTTTCAGTAATGTATACTGGGTGTTGGACCAGTTAGGCCTCGTTCCATCGTGGATTATGGAGTACAGCAACGATTACAAGTATGAGATGTGGGGTGAAACAAACAACAGTCCAAACTTGGAGCTTATATATTATACGTCCATCAGGATTGGCGACAAGAAGAAGAAGGAGGAACTCAGTGAGTCCTCGCAGGAAGTTCACACATGAACATAGAAAACGGGACGGAAGTAAT